>OX457042.1:2389881-2619881 GCA_949752735.1 Lumbricus terrestris | reverse complement strand
GTGCAGTAGTTGTTCAATACTTTTGGATAGGGATGCTAAAACTGCCCTAGGCAACCGCTTCAGCAACCTAGTTTAGTCTAGTTTATTGATCCCATCATCAACGTACAACGTACAAAAAATTATGATCACATAGTATAACAAAATAACATAGGCCTACATGGCTTACACAGTTGTGCAACGAGAAAATTTAACCTATTTAATCATTATGTCTGTTGAGGTCCTTTTGTAACGGCATGTTCTGTGTTACGGCGCCATAGAAATTGTCGTCATTCATCTTCTTTAGTGCTCTGCCCAGACTATACCCTCAGGGAGATCGTCCAAGATTAAAAACGACACCATTCTTGTCTATT
This sequence comes from Lumbricus terrestris, assembly GCA_949752735.1. Lineage (NCBI taxonomy): Eukaryota > Metazoa > Annelida > Clitellata > Crassiclitellata > Lumbricidae > Lumbricus > Lumbricus terrestris. The sequence continues at coordinate 2,619,531 of OX457042.1, read as the reverse complement.
CTGTGCATTTATCTGCAGTCGAATTTGATAATAACGAAAACCTAAACAAAACACAAAGTGAAAACCTAGCAACCTAAGATATTCAGTATCTTTGGAAGCACATGCTGCCAATGACTATAATAGATGCTATTATTGAAAATCTGCATTGTTACAGGGCGTTTGAAAAGCGTTAGGCTTATGCTTTCCGATAGTGCTGACGAACATGTAAAATCTAAAACATTTGATGTTTCCTGAAGGCCGTTATTCCCTGAAGCATCACCATAAGTTTTTTTGTCGAAGTTCCACTCAACTCCACAAACGTCATCCTGGGTGTTGCCCTAAATGCCCACTTTATCCCTTTAAGTATCAACCTGGGTTTTTCCTAAAGTGTTACAATTATCTCAGAAGCATCAACCTCGGTTTCCCTACATCGTTTCTTTTAAGTCGCCAACACATCCGGTAAAAGACTCTAGCATCAGCAGCAGTTGCAGCAGCAGCAGAATCGTTTCATGCATGAGGTCTTCACCTCGTTACTGTTGAAGTAACTCCTAAATGACTCCGCAATCTGACGCTCGAGTTGATCTTGGAAGGCGCGGCTCTTTTCCTCGCCTCCCATCTTGCGGATCCACTAGAAGTGTTGGACGGCTTCTTGTTGATAGCGAATGTGCTTCTGATTCAAGGTGTGCGGTTTAACGTACGGTTTGTCGCTTCCGCACTACTGTCGCCGCTAGTCTTTATGACCTGGGCATGCATGACCTGATTGTTCGAACTATTTTAACTGGCTGGAGATTGATTGCAGTTTGCGTAGGCTATTGCTCAGTTTCTAATGTAGGCCTAACAATGTGGATATTTTTTAGATAGGTGACAGCAAATTTGTTGAATGCTAGTCAGTGAATTAGGCCTATTACAATTATAATGACATTATAGGCACATAGCCTATTAGTTGCTAATTGCCACCTTCGAATTAATCAGATTAATGTCTTAATTATGATCAATGTTGACTCTTTGTTGAGTTGGTTTGCTGCCCGGGTTCAATTTGATGTCTAGCTACGCCACTGCTTGTGAAAAGAGTGGTTTAAGATTTCAATAAATATAATTATAATTGCAATAATAATTTTTTTATGTATCAAGTTTAGCAACTCATTTCTGCTGCTGCTGGACTATTATAATGAATAAATGCACATGTGAGTACAACTATATATTATAAGGTTACTTTGTAGCACTGAAATCAGTCTATCCTTGCTGCCCAAGACGGTGATGAAATGCAGACTAGGACAAAATTGTCAGAAATGGTTAAAATAGTAAATAAAAAATGACACACACACCAAGCAAGAACTACTAAATTGCCAACATTGGAAAGCACTGTATGGTGATAATGATGTTTTACTGTTCAGTCAACAAAATATTTTGATTTTTGACAATATGGAATTTGAAATATAGCACTGGAGAGAAGCCATTTAGTTGTACAAAAAGAGTAATTGTACAAATATTAGCAGTAAATTATACTCTTTGCGATGATGGTATCATATAACATAATAGTAAATTATAACATTATAATCAGGTAATAGTATATGTAAACCATATCATAGTATATCTTAACAGCAGCTGCTCATGTAATACAATGATGCAAACAGGCTAGTCAGCAACTAAAATTTATCATCGTATTGACACATTTTTCTGGGGATGTCATTTCTATCATTTAGCTGGACAAAAAAGTATTTGTACAATTGCATAACAGTAAATAAAACTCATTATAATATGATAATGTCACATAACTATCATAATACTAAATAATAAGCCTAGCATTATAATCATAAAATAGTAGATAATATCATGATGTAGTATATGAGCTCATATAGGCCTACAGTTCTAATACGATAATGTAAACAGCAACTAAAAAGTGTGATCACTTTGTCAAAAGTTTTTTGGGGAAGATATTCCCCCCAGAGACGTCTAGATTAAATGCTGCCCCCATACAAGCTGGATTTTTGTGGGTGCTGTAGAAATTTATTACTTATGATTACGATTACGAGTTTATATCTATGAAATTAGTCACTTAAGAGATGCGGCCCGAACGCTTTCGTGTGCATGCACTTACGCACGTGAGACGCAGCCTACTCTCTTCCTTCATTCAGGTCTGACGGGTACGTTGAATGATGTCGACAGCTGTGTCTACAGAAAAACCTGTAGTCACTAGCGAATACAACCAACTGAAAAGCGCAATCAGAACCACGATCATTCCAGCAAAGCATATATTCGCCATCAGCACGGACCCACTGATTTTAAATAGGATTTGAGCAAGAAACAACACGACAAACATGGCAAGGAGCCCGATAGGTTTCCAGTATTGTGTATTCACTTTCTTCTTTGAGTTGAGACTGTCGTAGTGGTTAAACGCCTCGTTGAGCTGCTGCCTGAATTGCTTGAGGTAATCGCGGGTCATTTCATCGCCACCTTTCTTGTCGACCAAGTGGAAGAGTTCGACGACCTGTTTTTGATAGCGTTCGTTTTCTCGTTTCAAAGTTTCAGGGTCAACGTACTTCTTACTTTCTCCACAGACCTGCATTTTTGAAAGCAAAGTTGAGAAATGTAGCACTCAAGCAAGCAGCAATGTAGACGCTTTGATAATAAACAATCGGCATCGCTATCTGAGTGGAACGCGGTGGTGTAGCGGTAATAAAGTTCGGCGCCTTGAGATCGAAGGGTCGCAGGTTCGAATCTACCTCAAGCCATTACGCCGCGACCTTGGACAAGTTGCTCACCTACAATTGTCTATGAGGAAGGCAACGGGGAACCACCTCACTCATCTCATCCCCAAGGGCGCAAAAGCCAATGAACCTGCCTTAGGGCTCATCATCATTGCTATCTAGATTTCTAGATTTGAAATACGCGCAAGTCACGGTTCATTTTATAGGATACCTTACAGTACAATTTATTTCTCTAGCGACTTGCTTTTTCTCCTATTATAATCGTTTTCTTTATCGCAATTATTTTTTTTACCTTGTATGAGCAGCATCAAACGTTTGCCTGCATTTAGTAAAATAATGCACACATAGCCTACTCAGTACTCAGTATTCATTAACACCATAACCACCATCACAAAACCCACCTCCAGTCCTTCTCAACACAATCACTTTAAGTTTTTATCATCATAACTGTTTCAACTGATACCAACCAGGTCCATGCGTTTTCTGTAGGTTTTCATTGCATCGTCTAAAGCATTCATGTGGCTCACCTTTGCACTGTCCTGAACAACCAAATACGCTACAATGTACTAAAACAGATTCAAGCACACCACTACAAACGCTCACATGACAGGTGCAACAAACTAACTTCAAAACAAATACGCAAGCACGGACACTTACATAATTATAGAATACTAGCTGGGGTACCCGGCGTGGCCCGGGAAATTCAGGATTCGATCCGCTCCGGCCACAACCCCAACACACATCACCCCACCACACTCTACCAGTACGCCACCGGAGAAATTTGGGTTTGACGAAAATTTCCACCCCCATCCCACCCCACCCCACCCTCCACCCCCAACCCCTCTCACCCCCACCCCTCCCCCCATCCCATCCCAGCCCTCCACCTCCACCCCACCCTCCCCCCACCCCACCTCTTCCACCCCACCACCACAATCCCACCCCACTCCGCCTCCACCGGTACGCGACCCGTGAGATCCGTGCTGGCAACAAAGTTGACCTTAAACACCTCTAAAACGGTTAAAATCACTGCTTTTATACGTGGCAAGCGAATGAAAATTTATAGCGAAAATTGGTATTTTCGACCCCCCGCACCCTGGCCCCATGGTGGTAGATATTTGCCAACCACTGATCCAGGTGGTTCTCATGGACCTCTATCTAGGGAAAAAAATCAAATCAATAGCCGCGTTTTAAAAAAAAGGGGATTTCGCTCCCCACCCTGGCCCCCATGGTGGTAGAGAATCGCCAACCCCTCGACTTTGCGTCTCGTGCCGAGACCTACACAGTAGTGAAGGTTTGGAGTGAAAAGCTCAAAAAATGTGAGCGTGCATTCTGGACAAAGTCACATACCCACATACATAGCCAAGTCCTTTCTTATAGATATAGATTATAGATCTACAGGGTGGGCCATAAAAACAGACCCCCTAAGGTTTTTTGCAAATAGCTTGGCCAGAATTTAGAATTTCGAAATAAAATTTTACAGGCTTAAAGACAATTCATATTTACCCACGATGGTCAGATTTCATCAACATATTTCAAGCATAGCAAAAGTCACATCCCTTTTAGTGAGACCAACCACTGTTTTTTGGCGATTAAAAAACGAAGCAGCAAAAAGCAACAAAAACGATTTGTTCGTCATTTGTCAAACAACTCTTATCAAGTGAACTTGATAGTGCTTCCCAAGCTTGTGTTCAATATGTCCACCACCAGTGCCCAGACTTTTAATGAGTCTCTGTAAAATTATTGATGGCCTTGTTGATGTGTTCCACAGGTAAAACTTCCCAGATCATCTACAATGCAAGAATCAGTTCTCTTATTGCTCTTGGTTTTGGCCGCAGATTGTGGTATTTCGCCAGCATGGCTCTCTACACACAATAATCCATCAGGTTCAAATCCGAATATTTGGCGTCATTGTGGTTTTCTCATTGAAGCACACACAATTGACATTGAGCCGATCTCCTTTCGTCAGCGGCATGTTTCCTAACTCCCATTTTAACACTTACTTTTTCTCTGCGCTCACTGTTATCAGAGTAAGCGGTGATTAGTCTATAGCTTTATCTCCAGGACTCCTTGCTCATGAAGTGTGCCTGAATACATATTTTTTTTATCTGTAATTGACCTCTTGGTCATTTTCACCTTTAAACATTTGAATTTAATTGTTTTAATAGCAAAATCATTAATCTGACGGATTCCTTGTTTACCAACTTGATCATCTTGCTAAATGACTTCACAGTGAATTGCAGCTGCGCTGGTACCCTCTTTCCTTCCTAAATAACAGTAATAAGGAATGCCTGGATAAATAAAGGCTATTTCATAACAATTATTTGAGATTAGACTTTAAAAATCGGTTTTTCTTACTTTTTGCTGCGTTACGCTTTTGAATCGTCAAAAAACCAGTGGGTGGTCTGACTAAAAGTAAATTAAGTAATATAACTTTTGTTCTCCTTGAAATACTTTGATGAAATCTGGCTATCATGTGTAAATGTAAATGGTCTTTAAGCCTGTAAAATTTCATTGGGAAATTCTTACTTCTGGCCAAGATTTTGGCAAAAACTTAAGGGGTCTTTTATGGCCTATCCTGTATACGCGCTTGCTCACACACATTCACCAAAGTATATACATTACACATAATTATAGAAAGCCATCTTAAAAATAAACACACGTACTCTGACAAACACATTACAGTGCCTGCGAATATGCCATAAGCTGGCTCGTTGATGAACTTGACATTTCTGTTCAAGAACTTGTCGAATTCTTTTTATGGTACCATTACTCTTTTCATTAACTTAGAAAAGAACATTTCCATGCATCTTACAAGAAAAGCCGAGTTGTCGCTTTCGTATCTGTTAAACGCTTCGTTGAGCTGTTGCTTGAGTTGCTCGAGATACTCGTTGGTCATTGCATCGCCACCCATCTTACTTGTCGACTGGAAGAGTTTGACGGCCTCTTCTAGATAGCGTTCGCTGTCTCGTTTCAAAATCTCAGATTTAACGTGCGTATTATTGTCACCAAAGACCTGCATTTTATGAAAGCAGAGTTGAGATATGTAGCACTGAAGCAAGCAAAAATATGGATGCGTAGAAATAAACAAGTAACATCGCTAATGAATCAGATCTTCCATAAAAATATGCAACAACAGCAACAACAACACAAAAACAACACTGCAGCAAACACCACCGTCGCCTGTGCCACTAACAACGAGTTCAGACTCCTGGTTTTATACCCAAATCTTTCCTTACCTTTGTGGGAAATCTAAAAAAGACTTGTTAAGACCACCGGAGTAAAATCTCAGATAGTCTTGGCATCACCCTTACTGATGGGGCGCGGTGGTGTAGTGGTGGCGTCGTTGCCATGAAGCCGAAGGGTTGCGGGTTCGAATCCACCTCAAGTCGCCGCGTAGGGACCTTGAGCAAGTCCTTCACTCGCAATTGCTCAGCGCTTCGGCGTGAAACTCCGATGCAGTGTCCGCTCTGCAGTCGGGAGCGCCACTGAGTAGAGAGCTTGAAGAGGCGCTATAACAAGTGCACATACAAACAAACAAACACCCTCTTTGACCTTTTCCCCGTCTCTTCTATTGGTCGTGAGCTCAGCTGTGCCCACGTTCTCAGTACCGTACCGCGTTCTTCCTATATTTCAAGATTTGAATTACACGCAAGTCACGGTTGTCTAGGATGTTGCAGAGCACGATTTCTGTTTTCTAGCCGACTGATTTTTTACTCATATTATAGTCCTATATTATAGTCGTTTTCTTCTTCGCAATTTTTTTACCTTGTATGCGCAGCACTAACCGTTTGCCCCAAAATTTTTATAAAATAACGCGAAATTAGTTTACGTAGTATTTATCAACACCACGACCACCATCACAAGCTCCACCCCATGTCACAATCAATCGGAAGTTTTCATCATCATAAATGTCTCAACTGCTATATACCAACCCGTTTCATGCCCCTTTTGTAGGAATCCATTGCACTGTTGACAGCATCCATGTGACTCAACTTTGCTTTGTCCTGAACAGTGAACAACCAAACACGCTACAATGAACTAAACCGTATTCGAGCAGGCCGGGCTATACCCCGCAGTCGATCGAGTCGTGCGCTACGATCGACTTGGCTCGCCTGACGATCGACTCGATCGACTTCGTCGACTTGGACTGTGGCTTTAAGACCAAAATTTCTGACGACAGCTGCATTCTTATATCCCAGCATCTCAGTAAGTCCACTCATGAATTTCATAGACTTGCAAACGCGCCAATGCGTCTGCTTAATTTACAAGTATCTTTTCGCGAATCCATGTGACGCTAATTGTTTTATTTTTTATTATTATTTTATGCATTTCCTATCCGGAAGGCAACAATGTAGCCTATGCAATTTGGTTTGCTAAAGAGAGAGAATAACATAGTCAAATATGTTAGCCCTATGCTACAGTTTCGGCTTCCATAAACAGACCACTTGCTACAAGGCGGTACAACGCCGGTACAAGGTTGATAAGTAAGCCTCGAGAGCCTAGACGTATTAAGTACTGTTCTAACGTATAGACTGTCGAACTATTATCCGTACTGACCAATGAACTGAATTTTTTCTGAAATTAGGTCATTCTTAACGCATCTTAATCGCTCCATTTTTACCGTAGCCTAAAATTGCGGGAAAAGTATCTCTATTGTAGATAACCAATACGAAAGCGTCAGCAGCCTAGAGGTTTATTATGCTGTTTATAAAGATATATTTTCATTTTTGGGTCAACACGGAATTACCTGGGTACCTCGCTATATCATGTATGTCATTTGTGAAATTGTGTTTTGAGACGTAGCAGCAAAAAGCATAGATGTAAAAAACGTTTTTTTCCGTTTTTTATTCTCTCCCAAAAAACGTCGTTTTTTTCGTTTTTTATTTATCCCATCGTTTTTTATCGTTTTTTATTCTTTCTTTAACTTTATTTATTCATTTACTTTCGGTTATTATTTTTTTTAATTTTCACTTTTTTCTGATATTCCTTATGTTTTCCGCCAACTCTCAAGAATTCATCTAACTAAAGTCATTATTTCATCGTTTAACATCATCATTTAAGAGATAGCCTGCGTGTAGTAGGTTCCTAATGAATGTTTTCAAGCTTAAAATGCGGTTTTAGATGTAGCAAAGTCAAATTATTTACCGTTTCCGTTTTTTTCATCGTTTTTTTGTCGTTTTTTATTTTTTCGAAAAAAACGACGTTTTTTTCCGTTTTTTATTTCGTTTCCATCGTTTTTTACATCTATGGCAAAAAGTAATTAAAATGCATCTAAGTCGAGTCGAGTCGAGGAAACAACGATCGACTCGACTTGGCTAGATCTGCGATTGACTCGACTTGTAAGTCGATCGAGTCGACGATTTTTCGATCAACTCGACTTGGCCGAGTTACGATCGACTCGATCGATCAACTCGATCGACTGCGGGGCATAGAGCACATCACTGCAATCGCCAAAAATGAAAGGTGCAATAAGAATGTTGGACACAAATACATAAACACGGACATCTAGACTTAAGCTTATACGCGCATGCTCACACACATACGTACAGCAATAGATATACAGATTCATACGCTGCCTTGTCACCTTGTGCCGTCGACTCGATCAATCTTAGCGACCGTCATAGTCAGCCTTCTCCATGAATCCAGACCTCTTGCCGACTCCCACAGCTCTGCACGGTTCATCCCCGTCACCTCATGCATGTATCACCCCATCCATCTCCTCCTTGGTCGTCCTCTCCCTCTCCTTCTCTCCACAGATGCCAGCATCATCTCCTTTTCCAGCCCATTTGTGCGCATCACATGTCAAAAGAACGTCATCTTCTGTCTTGCCGCTCTTTGTCTCCATCTTAGTTGTCCTATCTCCTAAAGTACATGCTCGTTTGTTCTTTTCTCAATCCATGTGACCCGCAGCATCTTCCTCTAAATCCACATTTCGCAGGCCTCAATTTTCTTTTCGTCTACCTTGGTATTTGTCCATGTTTAGCATCCGTAGAGTACTGTACTACCGGGAAGATCAACGTCTTCACAATCTGTGTCTTCGTCATTAGACTTAAAGATTTGTCCTTTAAATATTTCCAGTCCCTGCATTTCCACTTTTCCCAGTGTGATTCTCCGCCGTATCTCTCTTTCACATCCTCCCTCTTTTTATCATGTCTCCCAGGAAGCAGAAACTTGTTACCATATCTATCTCCTCACCACCCATCTCAAAACTCTCCCAATTCTCTGTAGACATGATCTTAGTCTCTTTTATGTTTAAGCACAATCCCCTTTCTCGCTTTCCAATTTTATCTTTCTTGTCTCCTGCACCTCCCAATTTTTTAAAGATCCATTCCGTGGTATGAATTTGCCTATCTTCCTCATCTTCGCAAACATTTATCTTTTTCTTAACTTTTTTCCCTCCTCCTCCATCATTTCCTTACATCTTTCGTTCAAGTATTTTTTTTTTGTCTTTCCTTGCCTGCTTCTGAAATTTCCGTTCAGCATCTTAACTTGGGTTCTATTCCCGACAGCCAGCAATCGCCATTCTGATATTCCTACGCAAAGGCATATACATGTATATATACATCATACATAATTATAGAAACCCATGTGAAACATAAATACACGTACTCTGTCACTCTGAGAAACACAACGACAGTGCCTGCGAATCTGCAAGCTGGTTCCCGCTACATCCCTTTTGTGGGGCTGTAGAGTGTAGAAGCTTCGAGGTTACTATTACGATTATGATTCGTTGCTGGACTTGATATTTCTGTTGAACTTGTCGAATTCTTTTTTTATGGTGCAATGACACCCAATTGTTTATTACTCTTTTCATTAACTTAGAAAAGAACATTTCCATGCATCTTACAAGAAAAGCCGAGTTGTCGCTTTCGTATCTGTTAAACGCCTCGTTGAGCTGTTGCTTGAGTTGCTCGAGATACTCGTTGGTCATTGCATCGCCACCCATCTTACTGGTCGACTGGAAGAGTTTGAGGGCCTCTTGTTGATAGCGTTCGCTGTCTCGTTTCAAAGTCTCAGGTTCAACGTACGTATTATTGTCACCAAAGACCTGCATTTTATGAAAGCAGAGTTGAGATATGTAGCACTGAAGCAAGCAAAAATCTGGACGCGTAGAAATAAACAAGTAGCATCGCAATCAATCAAACCTACCAATTCCATTAAAATTACTACAACTAAAACCACAACCATCACCGCCGCCGTCGCTACCGCCGCCTCCGCCTCCGCCGCCGCCACCACCACCACCACCACCACCACCACCACCACCACCACCACCACCACCACCACCACCACCACCACCACCACCACCACCACCACCACCACCACCTCCATCACCACCACCACCACCACCACCACCACCACCACCACCACCACCACCACCACCACAACCACCCAAAGTTTTACTTGCTAAAACTGCTACCTACCGGTGTCAAGAGCGTTGCGTAGTGATCTCTTGCCTTACTGACAGCAGCCTGTTGGTTCAGCTTTGCAGTCACCTAAACGTAATACTTTATGCTGAATTAAACCGTATCCAAAGTCAATATGCATCATAATCAGCGTTGCCACTCAAAAATTAAAAAAAGACAAGTTGGAGGGTAAAAAAACCAAGAAAACCCAAGTTGAGCAAATCTTCCGAAAATGACCAGAATTTCCCATAAATCTTCCGAAAAATTCCCGAATTTCTCGTCCGAAAAATCTCACGACCTTTTTTTAGTCATCCGGCACAAATCTTCCGGGGAAAAAGTCCACAATTTCCCAAAAAATGTAAAAAAAGCCCGAAAATGTAAAAAATCCCATTTTTCCCGTCGAAATAAAACCCAAGGAAAAAACCCCAAGTTCGTCCAAAAAAAAACCATTTCCCAAGTTCGGATAAAAAACCCAAGATCTTGTGAAATAACCCAAGGAGTGGCAACGCTGATCATAATAATAATTACGGAGAGCGCAAAAAATTTCGTGACATACCCAAACATACAGGGTGCGCCAAAAAAGTAATCCCTTACGGTTTTTAGCCCATATCTTGGCCAAACATGCGAATTTTTAAATGAAACTTTACAGTCTTAATGGCAATTTATATCTACGTACAATGGTCAAATTACAAAAAAATATTTCAAACGGAACAAAAGTTACACCACTTTTAGGGAGGCCACCCACCGTTTTTTGACGATTCAAAAACCAAGCGCAAAAAAATTTAGGTTTTTTGCCAATATCTTGGCCAAAATTAAGAATATCGTAATGAAATTTTATAGGCTTATAGACAATTCATATCTGCACATGATGCTCAGATTTCATCAAAATATTTCCAACAGAACAAAAGTTATACCACTTTTAGTGAGGCCACCCACCGTTTTTTGACGATTCAAAAACGAAACGCAGCAAAAAGTAATAAAAACACGATTTTATAAGTCTCATCTCAAATAACTGTTGTCAAATGACCTTGGTAGTGCTTCACAACTTGTGCTCAATGCGCCCACCACCCGTGCCAAAACTTGTTTTGAGTCTCTTTGCAAAGTTCTTGATGGACCTGTTGATTAAGCTGATAGATTCCTTATTTACCAATTTGATCGTCATTTTGCTAAGTGACTTCTCAGTGGCGCGCAGCTACGCTGGTGCCCTGTTTCTTTTTTAAATAGTAACAATAATGATCATCTGGCAATATTAAGGCTATTTGATAACAATTATTTAAGATGAGGCTTAATAAAATCGTGTTTTTGCTACTTTTTCCTGCGCTACGTCTTTGAATCGTCAAGAAACGGGGGTGGCCTCACTAAAAGTGGCATAGCTTATGTTCTGCTTGAAATATTTTGATGGAATCTGACCACCATGTGCAGATATGAATTGTTTTTAAGCCAGTAAAATTTCATTTCGAAATTCTTAGTTTTGGCCAAGATATTGGCCAGAATAATTAGATTGGTTTTTTGTTACTTTTCGTTGCGTCGCTTTTTTGAATCGTCAAAAACCGGTGGGTGACCTCACTAAAAGTGATATAACTTTTGTTCTGTTTCACACATGACTATGAAATTTGGCTATTGTACGTAGATATGAATTACCTTCAAGCCCGTAAAACTGGATTTGAAAAATTCCTATTTTTGGCCAAGATATTGATAAAAAGCCGTAGGGGATTACTTTTTTTGGCGCACCCTGTAGTTACAAGCAAACACTCAGCCATAAATACACACATGCATTGAGCATAAGCTTAAAAATAAACGCCCAATTCAAAATGAGAGCAGCATCAAATAGTCGCATGATAATTTGAGTTTCTTTAAATCACATAGCTACAATTTGAGTAAATTTGCAATATAGGCTAAACTCGGTAACACGCAGTACAGCATTCTCGTTTTGCCAGTTGAAATGTCCAGTCCTTTACAATCAATTTTACTCGGCAATAGGCCTATAAGATCACAAAACTTAGCTGTCATGTTTTACGACATAATTATTATCGCACACGTTTAGGACCCAATTCTTCTATATATCAATTTTGATCATTAAGGAGATGAAACCTGATAATTGCCGCATGCCTGAGCCAGTGTTATTTCAGTTATGGTTTTTCAGTTACAGTTTCAGTTACAGTTATCTATTTTTTAATTTTTCAGTTACAGTTTCAGTTACAGTTAACTGCAATGAGAATTTTCAGTTTCAGTTACTTCTTATTTTTCAGTTACAGTTTCAGTTACAGTTATTACGTGTATATTCAAACGTCACAACTACTAAGACACTGATCACAGTCACACATATTGCGTTACAACTTATGACCAGAATGACTCGCATTGGTCTTCTATACATTGAAATTAATATATGTGGAGAAATGTAATTCTATGAAAATTTGTTGAAATACATAGAAATATTTTTTTATCTCTAGAAATGTTAAATGAAATTGTAATCAAAAATTTATACAGCATTGCTCCGAATCAGAGAAGGAAGATTTGTCGCATTTTCCCCGTTAAGTAGCGTACCACACTCGTGGTTTTCTGCGTCATTTTTTATCACCAGTTCGAACGCAACAGCGACTTTTGTCTATTGCCGCTTCAAAAAGAAAATGTTCCCACACGCCAATTTCTAATTTTCTTCCGCTACTTGGCTTAAACATGGTTCTAGTCGAAGATTGTTTAACAGTTTACCGCCGAAGCCTGAGCAGGAAAGGAATAGGAAAGGGTCAGGAACCGGAAGTGAAATGAACATAGAGAACTTAACGTGTAGTAGAGCAGTGTTCAATAAGTAAGTAAAAAAGCACTTGTTTTATTTTCAAGTTAACTCCTTTTGATTCTTCAGTTATACAGTTATTGTTTTTCAGTTTCTATTACAGTTTCAGTTATTCAACATTGTTCATAACCCAGAATTAGTCGAGATTAAAGATGCTCAGGGCCTGAGCATCTTTAATCTCGACTAATTCTGGGTTATGGAGTAGACACCTATTAAACGTAGCCTATAATTCGCAGGTAAAATCTTCTAACAGAAATTATTGCGGTTTAACTTCAAAAAGTCATCATACAAGCCCTAAAGACTGGTATTAGCTTACATAAAGAGCATGATGTAAGAACATTTTAGAGGAGCTTAAAAGAAGCTGGCAGCCACTATATATAGGGATGGTTATAATTATTATGTATAGACTTTAGTGCCAGCAACTTCATTTGTCCTGACCTCCGGATTATGTGGCAGACTCAGTATATCTGAGCTACCAAGACATTAAATTTTCAAATTCACATGAAAACTCTGTGTTCATAATCGGATTTCAATGAAAAACTTGAAAGAGAACTCGCTTGCCTACCTCACACATCGGCCCTAGCTCTGGTAACTTGTCACCCTGGAAGATTTTACTGTATTCCTACAACAGAAACGATTAATTATAAGATTATTTGTTCATTTACTTTATTTTGTGCATTTAGTAAGCGCGACTGTGTCATGGACAGGCATCAAAATTAATGATGGAGTCGAGTGAAGAACTTTTTCCAGATGGTTCGACAGCGTAGGCCTACTCTCCACGATAAAAGGGCAACAAGACAAGTTCAGTAGCCTACTAATCGGCCACCGTACCCAACTCAACCTTAATAGCCAACTTACACGCTCAAGCACATCGCAGTAAAGTTATATTGACGACGTAAGTTGACGGCTAACAGCAGGCTCAGAGTTTCTTACCTGACAATGGCAATCACAATGACAATGACAAAACATTTTATTCCCATGAAGCATATATAATTATATATCCAACCTTTCACAATGCAACTTAATTATGCAACATGTTCATAATGCACAATAAAAGCAACATAAAAGCATTGCGTCAACAAGGGAACAAGCATCGCTTTGTTGGGGCCAACCCTTTAACTATATTATAAGTATAATGGTGGTTATAGAGTCAGCACATAACGGCTAATTCCGGAGCAGACTGGATACTTGTAGGTAATGCATTCCAATTTTTTTTACTGTAGCAGTAAATAGACATGGGCGGAGTTTGGTTTCCGTTCTTGGAGGGGCTAAAGCCTTGTTGGGGGCTAAGTCCAGGAAAAGATACAATTTACATGACGGAAAAAATGAATCTGGATCTTCTTGGGGGAGCTTAGCCCCCTATAGCCCCTGATAAACTCCGCCCATGTAAATAGAGAACCGACGATAACCAACGATGATCTTGGAGCAACATCACATGTCAGTACCGTTCTAAGTACCTGCTCGCGCTCAGAGTCCTGCGGGCCGATGGTCTCTCCTCTTCTGCCCTCCACGAGGTAGCCCGTGCAACAACCATCTATAGTCTTCTCTATGCGTCACCTGCTTGGTGGCAGTACACCACCGCAATTGATCGCCTCAAACTTCAACGCTTCCTACAAAGGGTAAAGCGATTGGGATACCTCCCTTCTCATTACCCGGATTTTGATTGACGATTCTGACGTTAGATTCTTAAAGTGTGTCATCTAGAATTTCAATCACGTACTCCGAGGTTTGTTTCCACTTATTGTTAAAAGGCCTTATGCTCTGCGTTCGCGACCAACTCCGCCACTGGTTGTTCTCTGCCAGTGCCAGTGCCAGTCCCAAGTCTGGATAAAGGAGGAGGGCGACACTAATCATCTTTGATATGGCAGTATCATTAAACATGTAACAAGAGTTCGCGACCACATGACTTTGAACTGCCAAGAAAAGATGACTTTAATTTCATCTCTCGAGCACTTTTTAAGACTGTTCGCAGTGTCAACTCTAGCAACCAGTTATCAATCTTTCGCATGTTTCCAACCTGAATTTCTGCAGACACTGTTATTTTTAGTCCACTTCTTTTCTTATTTTATTTTCTCTTCATGTAATAAGTTGCGGTCTGTCAACTTAATTTTCTTGAATAAACGAAGTAGGCCTATATTATTAGTGCGTGCATAAGAATATAATGAAATATATCGCAATGATCAATCAACGTAACCTATTAAAACACTGTGTAACAAATTTAATTTTTTTTATGTGTTCATGGGTATAAGTCTTATTTCCTAATTGCTCCTGCCTCAAAAGTAAGGAAAAATGGCCATTATTTCCCCAAAACTTAAAAATTTTGCTTTGTTACCAGGAGAGTGATATTCTGAAATTTAACTAATCTCTCGGAGCATTCAATAGGAATTCAGTGCTGAGTAAACTTGCAGTAGCAGTAGAACTTTCCAGAACTTTCTAGAACACTCTAGATTCTAGACGATATCGAAAAGTACTCTGTAGTGGCATCAACTAAGATGACATTTGAGTGCAGTGGCGGCGCTAGGGGGAGCTAGAGGGCTAAGCCCCCTACAAAAGGCAACTCGGGTGCTAAGCCTCCTAAAAAAGGCCATCCGGTATTTTTTTGACAGGTAAAACTGAGACATTTCCACGATAAGTCCTGAATGACTAAAAAAAGTCGTCAGAAATTTTGGCGCATGAAAATGGAAAAATCTTGCGCAAGGATTCAGCGTCCCCCCAAAACTTGAATCCTGTACCGCCACTGTTTGTGTGAGGCCTACAAGGAATATTTTGGCATGCCTATCGGGGATAGTGGCAAATCATGGACACCCAATTTCATCTGCCAATCTGCTTCTGCCAAGACGAGTTCGGACTTTTGAGGCAATTTGAATCGATTGCAACATGAACGATTGGCTTCTCTTCATTGCCAGTTCAACAAGGAGCCTCAAAGTTGTGCTACTCATGAATGGGAACAAGACAGTATCCGTCTCTTCCTCTTGCTCAGTTGGCGCACCTCAAAGAGGATTACAACAGGGTCAAAACCTTGCTACACGCCTTGAAGCTTAATGAGCACGGCTGGGATATCACAGGAACTTCAAAATTGCAGTAATCGCCAAGGTTTTTCCCATGTTTCCCTGCTATCTTTGCCCTTTTTACAGCAGTGAAAACGAAGTGCACTGCCACAGGCGGGACTAAACCCAGCGGACCGAGCTCTCTATCGGAAGCAAAAACGTGAACTGGGGCCAGTGGTGGGACCTCAGAAAGTGCCACTAGTGCCCACCACGGCACATCATGTTTGGCCAAGTGAAACAATTTGTCACGGCTATATAGATAAGGAAGCGGCAGCTTTCAAGTACCTTCAAGAGATCTTCCTTGTAAGCTGTCCGAGGCAAAGGTCAAAGCTAGTGTCTTCGTCGGACCACAATCAATCAATCAATCAAATGTTTTATTTGCAACCGAAGTATAACAGGTTAACACATCTTGAACATTGGTTACAAAAAGGGGGCCCTAAAGGGATAAAAATAATAATCCCGCTGTCTAGGGATACCAGCTAATATAATGAGTTGACGATGTGAGGTGGCCATGACGAAATCGTGCAAAAAAATCAACACAGTCATTAACAAAACTGACAATACAGAATCAAGCAACCTATGTTGAGAGACGGAGGAGAAGCAAACACACAAAATAAATGTAAACTGAAAAGCTCAACGCTGTTGAGACATAAACATTTATGAAAAAGAACAAAAGAACAAAAGCATAAATATACACAGAACAGAGACCTACTGCAATGAATACAATGAGCGAACAGCGCTCTACCTTTATTAGGTACCTTCTATTAGAAAGGCGCTAAATTTCTTCTTAAAAGCCCAAACACTAGGGCACAATCGTATTTCCCTTGGAATTTTTCCCCAAGTGGTGATCCCAGTAGATTTAATAGAAAAAGAGCGAGTGTTAGTGCGAGCATAAGTACGGCGATACGAGAAAGAGTATCTTGTGAAATGAGAATGAATCTGCGATGAGAGCTGAAAATAATTTTTGTATAAGGATGGCAGGAGGCTTCGGTCAAACCGGTACATAAATTCTCCTATTTGGAAAGTTCTTATCTGGTCGAGTTTTAAAATTTTAAGATTGAAGAATATGCGAGCAGTGTGAGAGCCATATGGAGCTCCCACAATAAGACGAACAGCTCTTTTTTGCAAAATATTAACTTTATGTAATCTTGAGACATAAGTAGAAGCCCACACCATGTTACAATAAGAGAGATATGGATGTACTAAAGAATAGTATAGTTTAATCCTAATACTAGATGGTAAAATGTAAGCAGTTCGAGCCATTACTCCGATATTTTTTGCTATTTTTGAAGCGACATGGGCGATATGATTATTCCATGTTAAATGGCTATCAACGTAGACCCCTAGAAATTTAGCAGATTTTACAGAAGTGAGAGTTATGCCGTTAATTTGTAATTTGAATTCTCCAACTGGGACTTTTTTCATATGTCATTTAAACAGGATGTAGTTAGTTTTTTCCAAGTTTAATGACAATCTGTTAGCTTTAAACCAATCGGCAACGAGTTCAAGTTCCACGTTTATGATTTGAAATAGCGTATGTATGCAAGAGTGCGAATAAAACACGTTCGTATCATCTGCAAAAAGGATGAAGAACAAGCGGCTGGAGACGTTCGAGAGATCGTTGATATAGAGAAGAAACAACAGGAGTCCTAGATTGGATCCCTGTGGGACACCATATAGGATCCTTTTTAAAGTGGAGCGTTTGCCGTTATTTTCAACACATTGCTGACGTCCATCCAAATAACTGGCAAACCAACTGAGTTGTAAACCACGTATACCATAAGTTTCGAATTTATGCAGTAGGATTTTATGATTTACAGTGTCAAATGCTTTCGCCAAGTCAAAAAAATACCCAAGGAGAATTCATTATTATCTATAGCATTAGAAATTCTATCTTGCATAGATAACAGGGACATATATGGAGAGTGACCCGATTGAAAGCCGTGCTGCGACGGGAAAAGTATGTCGGTTTTTGTTACAAATTCATATAGTCTATTATACATTGGTTTCTCAAATATTTTAGAAAAGTAAGGAAGGATAGAAATCGGACGATAATTGGTCAAGTTGTCTCTTTCGCCTTTTTTAAAGATAGGAATGACCTTTGCAATTTTTAATGGGTGCGGGAAGATGCCTGTAGTGAAAGAGCAGTTAATCAGTTCTGCCAAAGGCTGGGCAATGCAATCAATATTAGGGCACCCCGTCAAAAGGGCGCCCGACAAAAGGGCGCCGACAAAAGGGCGCCGACAAAAGGGCGCCGACAAAAGGGCGCCGACAAATGGGCGCCCGACATAAGGGCGGCGTTCTTAAAAGAAATAGCATCGATGAAGAGTCGGCCTATAAGTGATAATATTATGAGCAAATAAGCAGGTCAACGACGACGCGACAAAGAGCAATTACTACTAAACTATTTCACACATGATGTTTGTTGAAACCCAATGTGCTCCGAGGACCTGGAAGAGGTGCTAAAAATAAACAAATCAGGTGCAGAAAGCGGTAACATGAGAGGTTGGAAAGTTCGTTACCACGAGATATGAGCTTCATATAAAAGCAAAGGAAGCAGGGCAGGTCTACCGTTTGGAAATCGTTAACATGGAGGAGATCGCTTCGCAGAAGGGAAAGGCCATCATACTTGTTGGCGGATACAGATATCGAAAGGATAAAGAACGCAAAGACGGAAGCATGTCATGGAGTTGTGTAATGGTTAAAATTATTTCAAATTGTAACGTAGCCCAACGATTTACGTTGCTGGTTTTACGTCAGTTAGCGACTCGGCGAAAGGTTATTTTTGAAATGTTCGGCTTTGGCCCTCTTGTAATTAAAAGGTTCAAAAAATATTCTTTTAGCGAAATAAATTAGCAAATGTTTCTGCAGTCTTCTGTTTCCAGAAGTCTGATAGATATTGGCAGGTTTTTTTTATCACTGCACAATATTGCTTTTAGGCCTACAACTCAACAAAAGGTTCAAAGCTATCGTTCCTACCTATGTGAATACTGCCTTGTTGGAATATCTCCGAGGCATTGCACACAAAATTGCACTTTAAGTTTATAGGGCTATACGCTTGAGAAAACATTTCTATTCGACATTGGAAACCGAGTGTTAAGAACTTTTCGACTTTACCATTGGGCTAACAAATTATTGCCGTAGACTACAGTAGTTTTAACTTTTCATCAGATTCCTAGTTTTAACAATTTTTCAACTTCTCAATAAAATTGCTTGTTTATATTTCTCAAATAATTTCTTGCCTTCTAAATCTCGTTAAAACTTAAAGTAATATAGCTATATGTAGTGGTGGCTCACTTGTCGTTTTCAAATTATTTTTTTCATCCGCGATATCTTTCACGATAATATTTCTTTAAGAGCGCCGCCCTTATGTCGGGCGCCCTTTTGTCGGGCGCCCTTTTGTCGGGCGCCCTTTTGTCGGCGCCCTTTTGTCGGGCGCCCTTTTGACGGGTCACCCAATATTAGGACCCGCGATACACGGGTCAATGTCGTCCATACCCTTACTGTGTGTAGTACGTATGGACTTACTTAGGTTCAAAACCTCACTAGAGGAAGTTGAAATTAAACCAAATGACCTCAATGGAGGGGGCTTCATATATTTCATAAATGAATCCAAGGAGCCGGGTATTTTGTCGTCTAAGACTTGGGCAATGCTCACAAAATAATTATTTAGTTTATTAGCTATGGCTTCAGCATCTTCAATCTTAGCACCGTTAACATTTGGCGATTCTATGGTTGTATCGCGTGGTCCCATATTAGTTATCGACCTTATTAGGCTTCAAGTTTTTTTAAGATCGCCTTTATACTTGCCAAATTCAGTGGCATAATAATATTTTTCGGCTTTTATTCTAACTGTTTTAAATTTATTCCGGTACATCACAAATTTATTTCTGTTAACTTCAGTCGGATTTTTGATAAATTTCAGATATAACTGCTCCTTCTTTTTACTAGATTTAAGTAGGCCCCGCGTCATCAAGGGATTTTTTATAGTTTGTTTACTTCGAAGATAAAGGAAATCCGGGAGTGCAAAGAATTTCCCGAAGACGCTCATTACGAAGAAGAAAGCGGCTAGGAACAGCTTTGCCGCAGTGATTAGACTCATTAGAGGCTTCCTGGACAATAACAAGGTCGATAACTTCGTGGAGCTGGTTGAGACTGCATTGAAGACCTACGGACAATTTGGGCAGCAGGCTGTCTCTCAAAGTTAATGTACTTGATGCGCATCTTGATAACTTCAAGGACAGCATGTGAGCGTAATTGAAGAAGCAAGGTTAGCGCATCCACCAGGATATACGGGTACTTGACTTTAAACGTCACTACCAATGGCAGTATAACGAGAACATGATGGGAGGCAACATTTGGGGCTGATTCGTGTCAGTGATTTACAGTATATCGGTAAATCTCGAAAAACTGCGCGTTTTTACCTTTTATTTGGTCGTATTTGTATCACTCTAGTGTTAATACATGTTACTTTAGAATCGTTATGTGGTTTCTTCTAACTTATGTTGTTTTCTTACTTAACTTGGGTTTCAAGAAGCAAATTCACTCGTTTTTTTAACGAAAATCTGCATATCTCGAAATATGATGGTCTAGGTCACAAAAACAAAGTTTAAAAGGAATAACAACCATTTCCCATACTTTTGAGTTATACGTAGGCCGAGAATAACACTCATTGCCCAGGAAAAAGAATCGTGTTAATAGTGTATTTATATAAAAATTAATATTGAGGAATATGATATACACTGTGTCCGGAAAAAGGGACCCATTTTGTAACTATGAAAATAAATAATAAATATTCACTGATTTTTACAATTCAAGCACCATTTTAATCCTGACATAATTGTCTAATAATGGTGAGAATATAAAAGTTCCTGTCGCAATAATGGCGTCATAATGACGTCATTTGCATAAAAAAATCAAATTTAAGCGACAATGCAATTTTTTTAATAAAATTTCAATATTATTTTAAGATGTTATTCATCAATAATAAATGTCAGTTTGATTCAATTTTTACATCTGAATTATGTTATAATTACAATATGTGCTCAAAGTGTCCAACTTCGGCCTCAACGCAAGCTTTAAAACGCTCGCGCAAATAGCCAGTATACAGCATTGATAACCTGCTGGTCAAAATCCTCCCATACAGGCATTAACAATTCGCTCACAGAGTTCTTCAATGTCTCTTATCATTGTCTTGTAGGCTACACCTCTCTTCCATCTGCCTCCAAATTTTATTATCAGCGGGATTTAAGCGGGCGGTCGTATAGCGGCCAGAGATTAAGAGGAATGAAATCCCGAGTCTCCTTAGTCAACAGTTCAACAGATTGACGAACTCAGTGAGCTGAAGCACCATTTTGTTGAAATGCGTAGGTTATTGTTCCGAATATTCCCGGATATCAGGCACCACTTCTTTTATAGAGCAGACGATCCCTTTAATAAGCTGCATTTATTTTCACTCCTGGTTCTATTAATAGATTTCCGTTTCACCAAGAACCAATATACCAGCCGAAACCATGCTTAAATGATAAATAAATATTGATGCAAATGACGTCATTATGGCGTCATTATTGCTACATGATCTCTTATATTCTCACCAGTGTTAGACAAATATGTCAGGATTAAAATGGTGTTTGAATTGTAAAAATCGATAAATAATTGCTATTTATATTCATATTTACAAAATGGGTCCCTTTTTCCGGACACAGTGTAATATTATGTCATCCTTCCGTTCCTCACTATGAGGTGCTATTGCTCGATTCTGAAGGCGCAGCAGCCGACTTAGCAGAAGCGGTATATTTTACATTTTACATCCGGTTCTAAAGCGAGAGTGACTGGACACAAGTGATCCATCAATTAATATGATCGCCAGATTGCTAATGTTACTTTTCTATCTAAGATTCTTGAAGTATTATAGTAAATCAGCTGATTCCTCAAGAGTAAAGTCTCGAAATCTCATGGAAAATTTCCACTTCCATCCTCCAACATTTCTGAATACATTTTTTCGTCATTCGGCCGAAATCTCACGGAAATGTTCCATTTTCATTCGCCGAAGCTTCAATTTTACATGTTAAAAAACCGGCTGGTCTTTTTTAGGGGGGCTTAGCCCCCGGATGTCCTTGTTTTTAGGGGGCGTAGCTCCCTAGCCCCCTGTCGCCGCCACTGTCACCCATCAGTCATGCTGTTGATGTTAAAATAGACCGTTGATGTTGAATTACTGTCATTGAGTCAGGATAAGCCAAACATACTATTTATAAGTTGTTCAAATCTAATTCATATTGCCGTGGCTGTATGGCCTGGGAGCTCCTGTCACTGTGGGTGTGTATCTTTAGCCTAAAGGGACCAATGCAATTTTTTATGGATGAATGATCGAAAAATAAAATTAAAATAATGACTAATGTAAAATTCAGTAGCATCATTACTATATTAAATTAAAATACTAATGACCTAGGAATTTTACCACAGTTCATTAGGCCTTCTGCATAATTGTAAAAAAGTTCTTTCGTTTTTTATTCTTCCCCCTAAAATCCGTTTTTTTCATTTTTTTGTGTGTCTTTTTCACCTTTTTATTTTTTTTATAAGTGACCATATTTGCTGATTTACTATCTGTAATTATTTTTCTTAAGCTTATTTTCGTTTGAAATCTCTTAAGCTGTCTCATTTTGCTTTCAAGGATTCCGCTAATTCAGGTCATTATTTGAGCGTATTACACTATTTAGTGTTTAGGCCTACTAATAAAGAGCTGTGTTATTCGCTTTCTTATTAAAATTAGATTGCGTAAACAAGGTTTTCAATTTCAAAACTGTTGCACAAATTAAAGGCAACGACGTCCAATTATTATTTTTCGTTGTCCGTTTTTGTCGTTTTTTGGCGCGTTTTATTTTGTGGTAAAAGCGACGTTTTATACCGGTTTTTATCGTTTTAGCATCTATGACATAGCCTACTGTGTTAAGTGGAGATCACTTTAGCCGTTGTCAGAACTCAGAAGTTCAATTTCAACACAAAGTTCGTCTTTTTCACATGAATGAGGAGCCGTTTAACAGTAGCCTAACCTTGAAGCATTCGAAAAGCTCCTTTCCGGTTATTTTCGTTCCGTTAATTTCCTTGACGACGAGATTTTCTGGAGCAAGTAAAGAGTTCACGAACTCCTGAACGTGCTTCGTAAAGTCGTCATCGATGTCTGAAGAAACAACCGAAACACAAACAGTAACCGACGAAACCGTCTGTTTAGCACTGTGCTTTTTAAATATCTAGTAGGCTAACATACATTATGCAACCAAAAACGCAACAGTAACACAATAAAGACCTAATATTGAACAACACAATATTAACGCAGCAAAATGAATAGTGAAATAATAGCCTATAGCATAAGGCAGCAAAGAAAATACAAGCAGAACATGTGTATTGTGTAATGCAGTGTTACAAAGCACCGCAACCAAGAAACATTAGTGCAACGTGACATAGCGCAAGTTGCGCAACATTTTTTAGAGCAACATAACAGCAAAGTAATACAAGCAATATGAAGTATTCATTGCTCCTCTGTTGCAACAAAATGATATAGGCTTACAAATATACACCGTGTCCGGAAAAAAGGGACCCATTTTATAAATAGGAAAATAAATAGGAAATATTGTTCGATTTTTACAATTCAGACACCGTTTTTTATCCTAACATATTTGTCTAACAATTGTGAAAATATAAAGTTTCAGTCTCAATAATGACGTCATAATGAGGTCATTTGCATCAAATTTCAAATTTAAGAGATACGTGCATAAAATGAGCTAAAATTTCAATATTTTTAAGATGTCATTTATCAATAATAAATGTCAGTTTAATTTATTTTTATATCTGAATTATGTCATAGTGCAATTTTGCTCAAAGTGTCCACCTTCGGCCTCAACGCAAGCTTCACAACGGTCGCGCTAATAGCCAACAGCAGCATCGATAATTAACCAGCTTATCAAAATTCTCCCATGCAGTCATTAACAATTCGCTGACGGAGTTCTTCAATGTCTCTTTTCCTTGTCTTGTACACCATCTCCTGCAATAGTCTCCAAATTTTATAATCAACTGGATTTAAGTTCGGGCCGTTTGGCGTCCAAAGATTATAGGAGGAATGAAATCTGGAGTCTCCTTAGTCAACAGTTCAAGAGTTTATCGAGCTCAGTGAGCTGGATCGCCATCTTGTTGAATTGTTTATAAATCCAAGTATTCCCGGATATCGGGCATCAATTTTATATCGAGCAGACAATTCCTGTAATGTGCTGCATTTATTTTCACTACAGGTTTAATCAAATGGATTTCCGTTTTACCAAGAGCCAATATACCAGCCGAAACCATGCATGACTGGCCGGCTGAATGAACTTTAATGCAAATGACGTCATTTTGACGTCATCATTGAGACTGAAACTTTTATATTTTCACCAATATTAGATACATATGCCAGGATTAAAATGTTGTTTGAATTGTAAAAATCGATGAATGTTTACTATTTATTTTCATATTTACAAAAGGGGTCCCTTTTTCCGGACACAGTGTATAATTGTGTGTGTGTGTGTTCGTGTGTGTCTGTGTCCCATTAGGGCCAAAAGTGATAAAACTCAACAAATTAAGTTCTAGTTTCAGTAATCTCAGCAACTTGGTGCAGTAACATGGCTGGGATTTTTTTAAATTCCTACTATAATGTGAGTAGCCTACTTTACATGCTGTCCGTTATAACGGACGTCAGGCACTAGCCCTGCAGTGCTAAAATGGTTTGTATTACTATCGCAAAACAAGCCTCCTGGCGATTTCATTCACTATTTGATGAATGTTCATAATGATATCGATATGCAACATTTATTTACTATATAGGAGCTAATTATCTAAATTCATCTAATGCTAAGTGCAGGGCCCAATATATTCACGAGCATTTTATACATGTAACAATACTCAAGGCGGCCCGGATAAAGTACGCATCATATTTCTCAAGCCTTGCAATGAAGGTTTGTGTCTCCTCGTGCATTCTAATGATTTCTACCAGCGTATCGTACATCAGAAAAAACTGCAACAGAACATCGACCTAGGATGGATGGCGTGCTACAGCACTCAACTGAAAATAATCATACTCTCGCCGACTTGGTGAACATTTTGTAAGAGATCTACCATGTTATGCCAAACAGGTAGACCATCATCATCTTCACTGCCTGATTCATATGATGATCTTACTTGTCAACACCATCCGTACCTCGATTGAAGAAAAGGAACAAAGGAAATTGTAAAACATGTTTGACATTCTTCTGGCTCTGTGGTCATACCTTCACACGACCTTCGTCTACCATTCCAAAATGCATGCAGTAGAAACAGCACGGCATGACAGCATATCACGGGTACACCGAAGCATGATTCTAGTTCGTAACTCATTACTACTACAGACTTCAAGGTTACTGGCCTGTGCAGTTTCACCAAACGGTACCTGCAGCTTCATACCAAAACTCATGTCAGAAGTGCAAAAGTCTGCAAGATTGAATGTCAGAACGTTATGAAAATGAACATAGTGCCCTTTTTAAGAATGGATGCTTGTCTGCATGCTATAGAGCATCACCCATACGACCATGCTGCATGTAACACCAGATCGCCTTCTGGTGTAGATTTCAAAACCATCCATAGGCCAATAATATGATTATTTCCAAATATTATATATTACCACCGATTCAAACTACTGTGCTTCAAAAATTAGCGATCAGCTTTCTGAACTATTGCCAACATGTCTTGATAAGGTTCTGAAGGCATATGAAATTGAAAAACTACTACCAACTACTAAAAGAACGTCACCAGGAATCGACAATATTCCTTACTGGGTATTACCATAAAATAAAATTTTAAAAAACCAATTAGTGTCACATGGATTTGTGGGAAAATATTTAAATTGTAGCGGATGTAATGCAACATTTGTAGGCTAGTCTTTTAAATGCATGACTGATTTAGGTAGGCTACTTGGGTATAAGAATGCAGCAGCTGTCGTCAGGAATTTTGGTCCGAAGCCACACGGGGCCAGTCCAAGTCGGCCGAACCAGGTGGATCGTCGGCCGAACCAGGTGGATCGTCGGCCGAACCAGGTGGATCGTCGGCCGAACCAGGTGGATCGTCGGCCGAACCAAGTGGATCGTAGCGCACGACTCGATAGACTGCTGGGAAATACTCAATCCAATACACATTCTAGCATGGTCTGCGTATTTGCTCCAAACAGAAAAGAAGGTCGGTACAACTTGGTCTCATTTTTCGACATGCATGAAGAGAAAACAATTGTAGGCCTAGCTGCTTAAATCGATTGAATCGAATCGAGACTCACCCGAGAGACGACCATCGAAATGCTGATTCGTAGCGACCTTTTTACCTGGATGTGGCATGAGACAGCATCCAAGCTTTGCAAAGCAAGAACGCAAATCCTTTCTGAGACGCTGCAATTCCTGATCCTGGCCATCCGTTATCTGAAACACACGTCATTCGGAAGGATATCTTCAGAATTTCATTATGAGCATAATCACTGTCATGATATAATCATAAGCTAAATCATTGTAATGATTATAATTATCTGAACTATTATATGGTTGTGATTATATTAAGCCAAATTGTTTCTTCTTCAATTGTCACTGATCAAGGGCGTTCTGTAGGCCAAAACACTTGTCTGTGAATGTGCATGCGTTGAATACATAACTATAGACACTTCCTGTCACATACCTATAATGGACCTCCATATGGTCATATTATGATGCATTGATAATCAAAGTCAATCTATGACAACGGAAAATCGTCATAAAACGCTTTCTTGCAATTTTTTTGGGGTCATGTCGTAGATTGACCCGACTAATACCATTATTAATTTTTCTGTCGCTATAGGCTACAGTTTTTGTGGATAAGTGCGTGCTGTGTCCTCTCATCAACAGTGCATACTGTGACTTGTTTTTTGTTGTTGTTCTGTTCTCTTCTTATATTATTTGCTATTATTATTATTTTTATTTCCTAACGAATAACCTTGTCTTCTATTCATGGACAGCATGCCTGGATTAATGAGTGAATTCATGTGTAGTAGACCTAGTGTGACGAATAGTGACTGTTATTAGCGGTTGTGACTGACATAGGCCGTCTGATTGTGTGCACTGGTTGACAATCGTACATTTCTACGACACCGGTAGGCCTTGTAGGCCTAGACTGACTGACCGATGATTGACCTAATAGGCCTAGGATATGACTGTGACCGATGATTGACCTATGAGGGTGGTCTACCGGAGAGCGTGGGAGTAGGTGAAAGCGCGGAAGGAACCGGTTGAAACTATATAGTGAAGGTTCAAGGTTGACTGAATATAAGATGACTCAGGGCTGAGAAGAGGGCAGTTCGGGGCTCGACGGACAGAGTAAAGACGCTAGATTCGATTCTCAACGGACTGAGATAGACTAAGGCGTAGATCGTGTCGTTTTTTCTTTAATAGTAATAGGCTTACGTTTATGTTCGAAGTTAACTTGTTCGTTTTTAATAAAACTTTGGAAAATCTTCACAATTGGCGAGCCTGCCAGGAGCCCACAAACGTTGAAAGAGGATTTTTTGCGAGACTTTAAGCGAACTACGATAATGTCGACGACGAAAGACTTGATGGTCTGCGGCCAGGAATGCGGTCTGTCGGGAAAGGACCTGCTCGAATGGGTTACGCAGAAGCAAGCCGAAGAACGAGACGACCGAGAGCGAGCGCGGTCAGCAGAAAAGGAGCGGACTGCTGAACGAAAGGAATTGGAGGAACTATCTTTGACGCGGGCCAAAGTCGAGCGAGAAACTCAAATTCTGCAGTTGAAGACTGCGAAGTCCAAGGAAACATCTGCCAGTGACGACTACGAGAGTGTATCGCAGCGACGAGTAAGCGACGGCAGCGACGGGGCATCTGGAAGTAGGCCTAAGTGCTTCAAAGGTCCTAAAATTCCGCCCTTTGACGAAGACAAGGACGAACTGGACAGCTATATCTTCCGCTTTGAACGATATGCACAGCTCCAGAACTGGAAGAAGGCCGACTGGGCTGTTTATTTGTCGGCGCTACTCAAAGGTAAGGCGCTTGATGTTTACGCCCGATTACCGATTGAAGAGGCCCTGGACTACGACCGCCTCAAGCAAGCTTTGCTGAAGCGCTTCAATCTAACCGAAGACGGATTGTGTGCTAGATTCCGTAGCGCAAAGCCAGATAGACGGTAGTCTGAACACCAAAAATGTGAATTTTCGTGCATACTTTCACGGGGCATCATGGAATTTTAAACACGTATTTGCATATTATTGAACAGCAAAAGTGTCATTTTCCATCAAAGAAAAGTTGCACATTTACGAGAAATAAATTTTTAAAGTTTTATTGTTTAAGTGACCGCTTTACTTACTTGTTTAACTAAATTTTCAATCTGAGTTTACTTTTAAACACCTTCGCGATGTCCGACAGCAACATTAAAAAGCACATTATTAATTCAGAAAAATTCTATCAGTGTCATAATTCAGGCGCATAGTTATAATAAATGTTTATTTTGCTATGGTATAAATTTACACTTGATTTGGATCATTCTTTGATGGTAGTTTTGCTGGTTTTTGTATATGAGCGATATTACAGGCTAGTTGTGCTAGTCAAGGATTGTTTATTGGCGACGTGCGTTGTCTCCGGTCTTAATAGATTTGTTTTTGGGTCCATATCCACGCTACCTTTATGTTTTTCAGGCGGCCTATCTAAGATACATTTGGTTGTCTGCTCCACTCTATAGACCGTCATGACCCTCTAGTACCAGTCTCGGACTGTCACAGCATCGGTTTGGGTCCACTATTCCGAGGGTCCACTATTCCGAAGGTCCACTATTCCGAACCCTAAACTTAACTATAACCCTAACTCACTCCAACTCTAGGTCCCTAACCCACCCCATCCCTAACCCTAAACCTAACCCACCTCAACCATAACCATAAACCTCCCCAACCCTAATCCTAAACCTAATCCTAACCCATCCAACCCTAACCCCAACCATAACCCTAACCCACTGTAACCCTAGCCACACGGATAATGAACAAAATATATCGGATATTCGGAATAGTGGACCTTCGGAATAGCGGACCCTCGGAATAGCGGGCCGTTACCCACAGCATCGTTTCCATATGCCTCTATTGACTCTTTGCAGTGAAAATCACCTTCCACCACTATATATAGCTCATGCTGGGATCTTATCTGGGAGCACTACTGTTTTGTCGGTTTTCTTTTTAAGATTTTTTAGGAAGGTTATTCCACAGCAAAGGGTCAAAAGAAACATAGGAACGATGTTCTGGCAGTTCGAGACTGTGGTACTAGAGGGTCATGACGGTCTATAATAGCTAGGCCTAGAGCGGAACGGACGACCAGAGGAATCTTTGGGCTCGAAGCACCTTTGATTGGGTTGCACTGTGAGAGGCGCATTAAAAATCTCTAAATATAAGAGTACAGAATAAAATAAAATCAAGGACTATCTCAAGCTGTCTTTTTTTTACACTGACCGACTTGTGATCTTCTCATCATGTTTTGAAGACTGTGCAAAATCTAGTTAGGACAATTGCTTTTATGAGGAAACAACACTAAATCATATCATATTGTGTCTGGTGAAAAAAGGGGTGTTGCAGTATGGGCTATTCAGTAGCGCTCTCTGTGCAGAAACCCCTCGGCAAGAGAAAACATCTTCTGGGAATGACTAACTGAGCACCCTAGCTTAATATTAAATAAATATGAAGGTACCTTGATATTTAATTCCACTCATATCATATGACAAACAATGTCATGTCATGTCGCCAGATATTAGGGTAACAAATTCTTAAATTCTGGGAATGACTAACTGAGCACCCTAGCTTAAACCCTAGACATCAACTTCACCTATAGAGGATGGAGGTCATTCCAAGCAGAAGGGCCTAGCAACAAATGCCACGTGCTGGGTTAAAACAGACCTGGTATACATGAAGCAAGACAGTTAATTCAATTGGAACGCAGAGCGCAACGAACTGAACCAGCAGATAAGGATTTGCATGTAAGGTCTGGGAAATATTTAGGACAATATCCAACTGAGATTTGGACCACAAAGAGCATCTTTTAACGAATGTGTAAACTTATAGGGAGCCAGCTGGTGTAGTTCTTCATACATGTTGGTAGAGATATCAGCAAACAAACCGAGGAAGACGTTTGCAGAATTTAAAAATTAAAACTGACTGAAGAGGAGTAAGGCACAGCCTGGACTGGACAATAAGGAGTGAGTTACAGTAGTCTATGCAGGAGTAGATGAATGCATGTACAATTGTAGTAAGACCAAGGCCAATAAAGATTGTCTTATAGTTCTATGCTGTGTCAGTTGAAAATAGCAGTGTGAGTCAAACTCAGTATGTGCTCAATTAGGTGAGTGAGGAGTCGAGAGTGAAGATCATTGGAAGCAGAGGTAAAAGAGGGAAACATCTGGTAAGATATGCTTGTCAAATTATTGACAGTACACAAAGTAGGTGATGTCATGACATGGTGGTGTAGAGGGTATGTTCGTTGCCTTGCAGCTGGAGGGTTGCAGGTTCGAATCTACCTCAAGAATACTTAGTTATGTTCAAAGCTCGAGGGTACGTACCATACGTATTCTATTTTGTGAAAGGTACGTACGTATTTTAACGTACCCTATTTTAGGGTACGTAAGGCCAAAAAAAAATAATGTTGTGTTTCCGGTAACCCGACCGACCCTCTTTTATTGCCGCGACTCAAATAATTTTGTAAAATATTTTTATTTTTAAAAAAAAAATTTAAAAAAATATTTAAATTTTTTTTTTTTTTTAAATTTGTATTGACATAATACGGTGACATTGCCTTCCGTATAGAGTTGGATCTTAGACCAAAAAACTGATGTTGTGTTTCCAGTAACCCGACCGACTCACTTTTATTGCCGCAACTCGGAAAATTTTGTGGAAATTTTTTATTTACACTGACATTGCCTCCCGTATATGAGATGTACAATTGGAACATCATAATTATAGCCTTCACTAAGCCAGGCGACGATCGTAAGCAGTGGTCTTTCAAGGTATATAATGATCTGTTAATTAGAGCAATCAATAGTTTCCCACGGTCAGTTTGACAAAGCAGGCGGTTGTGGGGTGGATGGGGGGGGAGAGTAATAGATCTGAGAGGAGGGTTTTCTCACGGTAGCTCTTTGCAGACATTGAGTACAGGGCCATCTAGCCTGTAGCACATGATGGCTATACACAGCCTACTGCAAGTTTATAGTTTAACTTGCTGTTTTTCCGTCCTAAGACAGTCCATTTTTGCTCACTTTTTTCTAGCTGACCAGGCTCTCTTGTGATCACTATGCCCTCCTTTGCTCTCTGCCTCTTTCTGCTCTCTTTTGCTCACTGTGCTCTTGTGTTTACTGTGCCTTTTTGTGCTCAGGGTGCTCTGTTCTTCTAATTCTGCTCTCTTCCGCTCACTGAGCAGTTCCCTTTTATTTCGAACACCCTTTGGTGAAGAATTTAACATTCATTCATTCAAGAATTTATATAGCACCTTTTCAAGTTAACTTCTCAGAGGGGCTCCCGACTCTAGCATGGCCAAAAAGAACATTTTTCAAATGAACAGAATGTTTCATTTTATTTTATTGATCTCTCGATTTCTATAGCGCCTCTTCAAGCTATCTACTCAGAAGCGCTCCCGACTACAGCGTGGACACTGCATTAGAGTTTCACTCCTGACTAACTACTTCCTGGCTGCCAATCTTGAGAAACCTCTAGCCTTATCATTCTCACTTGAGCCACCTCTAACGGTGGTTAGGGAAAATAAATCTAGCAACCTCTAGGTGTAACTATAGTCACTGGCTCGGCCAATCTAGAATGACCCCTAGCAGTGATGTTCTGTTTGCACTCATCTTCCCCTTCCCTTCCCACTTTATCTTACCAGAAAAGATGTCAAAATAAAATTAATAGAATTGATTTCTAGGGCAGTTTTAGGTGCAGACAGTCAGGAAATAGGCAGTTTATACTTGCTTAGAACACATACTTTGTTGCAGCGTGTACCTTTATGCAAAAAAGAGTAGTGGGTATAATTTTTCGGACAGTCACTGTATAAAAATATTTTTCCAAAATAAAAATATTTTCCGACCTACCTACCCAATTTTTTTTAGCTCTGTTACCGGAAACACAGCATTATTTTTTTTGGCCTAAACAATAATAAAATACGTTAGCCTCGTCATTGCTCATTATAAGAATGTTCGATTTAATTTAAGCAAACAATCACAGCCAAGTGCACAGCGTAGTGAATTGCTGCAATAATATACTGTACGTCTATGTTTATCCAGCATACATTGCACTTGATGCACTAATTTAAAAAAATTAATGTCAGTTAGTCGGCTCAGTTCTGCTGCAGCGCTTAAAAGTCCAACTCTAAGGAAAAGGTTAACCAGTTGCATCCAATTAGCCTAATTATTACAGAAGAATTTATCGAATTGAATTTACTGCTACGCTACCGGAAATACCGATTTAAATTACGCATACTGTTGACTGCTTGTATACGTACTGTAACGTACATGTAGGCTATGGGCAGTGGCGGCGCCAGGATTTGAGCTTTGGGGGGGCTTAAGCCTTCCGGAGGAAATTTTCCATTTTCATCCGCCAAAATTTCTGACGACCTTTTTTGGTCATCCGGTCGAAAATCGTGCAAATATTTCAGTTTTGCATGTAAAAAAACCGGGATGGCCCTTTTTTAGGGGGGCTTAGCCTTTTATAGGAGGGCTTAGCCCCCTACACCCCCTAGCGCGCCACTGGCTATGGGTCGCCGAGTAAGCCATAAACAAAATTTTCGTGCACATGTATGGTACCGTACGTACCATACGCGTATTGTATTTTTTGAAAGGTACGTACGTATTTTAACGTATTCTATTTTAGGGTACGCGTACCCTCGAGCTTTGGTTATGTTTCATTTACAAGCCATTAAAAATGATCACATCCATTCACAGTTCAAACAGTAATATATTAGGGTAACAAATCTTTTAAATACCAACATGCAATACCAAAACGGACCATTTTTGACACTGTAAACTCTTAAAGACAAAAACCGTAATTGGGATTTTTGGCATACTTTGTCAATTGTTCTGTTCTCAGAAAATGCCAACAAAATTTATATTTAGTACCCTTTTGGGAATGTTTGTTTGACCCTTTGGTTTTGTGAAATTTGAGAGCAAATATCCAGCGTTATGTGGATCAGTAATCAAGTTATTGGCACCCACATAAACAACCTACTTTCAAAATAAAATATGAATGAATTGTTGAAGATGATGAAGATATTGCTCACTGATTATTTTCAAGTTTGAATATTAAATAAATATGAAGGTACCTTGATATTTAATTCCACTCATATCATATGACAAACAATGTCATGTCATGTCGCCAGAGTCGCATCGCGATGGTTGGCTACATGAATGGACCTTTAATGCCCAGAGTCTTCTGTCCCTTGTCGTATTCATATTTTGAAGTTTGTATGGGGTGCGCCGAAAAACATCCCCTAAAATTTATTTCTAATATCTTGTCAGGGCTGTTTTTAAGAAATTTTTAGAGCTGCACAACCCCTTCTTTCCCTTCCCATCCTCCATGGTAAATTACTTCCAATCGGAGGACAATGACCTTTTTCGCCAGTTTTAACTGCACAGAATTTGTGACAGAAGTGCTTCTACAGCTGCACAAATCCATTTAGAACTGCACATTTTGTGTACAACTGCACGTTAAAAAAGCCCTGATCTTGCCTAATTGTATGGATTTGTAAATCAAGCTTTACAGGCTGAAAGGCTATTCATATTTATGCACAATAATTTTATCAAATAGCCTCGATATTGCCATAAATCATTATTATTATTAGTATATGTTTGTTTGTATGTGCACTTTTTATAGCGCTTCCCCTTCAAGGTTTCTACTCAGAAGCGCTCTCGACTACAACACAGAGACTGAATTGGAGTTTCATGCTGAAGCATTGAGCAATTGCGAGTGAAGGACTTGCAGCTTGAGGTGGATTCGTCCGATTCGAACCTGCAACCCTTCGGCTGCAAGGCAGCGAACATATCCACTAAACTACCGCGCCCCACGATTATTATTATACAACTTCCTTTATCGCAGAACAGAAACGTTCCTATTGTAACAAGTATTCTGAAGAGTAATTATCGATTATTATTATTACTATTATTGTTATTATTATTCGAACCTGCAACCCTCCGGGTGCAAGGCAGCAAACATACCCACTACACCCCATGATTATTATTATTATACAACTTATTAGTATTATTATGTTATTATTATTATCATATTTATTATTAATTATAATTATTATTATCAAATTTATTATTATTATTATTATTTAGAAAAGAAAGAGAGTACCAGTGTTGCTGCACATCACTGCGAAGTTACTTAGCAAGATGACGATCAATTGGGCAAATAAATACCATAATCTGCCAGATTCATAAATTTGCTATTGAAAAATAAAATCGAAATATCTTTAAAAGCTTAAATTGCCCATGGTGTCAATGACAGACAAAATGTATTT
The DNA here is from genome assembly GCA_949752735.1 of Lumbricus terrestris. Taxonomy (NCBI): domain Eukaryota; kingdom Metazoa; phylum Annelida; class Clitellata; order Crassiclitellata; family Lumbricidae; genus Lumbricus; species Lumbricus terrestris. The sequence goes on along the minus strand of OX457042.1, from coordinate 2,585,046 downwards.
TCAGACAATTCATGACCAAGGTCTTGGTGCTAAAGCTACAATCTCTGCTTGCTCTGATAAACAGTGAGAACGGAGAAGTTAAGAGTTAAGTTGAGAGTTAAGAAATATGCCCTTGATGGAAGGAGATCGGCTCAATGTAAATTGTTCAGATTTCATTGAGAAAAGCCAATGGCCCTCAAAGCTCCTGGCTTCAACACAATGTTTTATCAAGTGACGAGAGCTATGGTGGAAAACTACCATAACCTGCAACCAAAAGCGATAAGGGAATTGATAGTTGCATTGGAGTTTATTTTTGAAGATTTACCCCTGGAACACATCAACAAGGCCATCAAGAACTTTAAAAAGAGGTTCTTAAAAAGTTTGGCACTGGTTGGTGGACAAATTGAGCACAAGCTGTGAAGCAATATCAAGTTAATTTGATAACAATTATTTAAAATGTGACTTAGCAGAATCGTTTTGTATTACTTTTTGTTGCGTTATGTTTTTGGATCGTCAAAAAACAATGGGTAGACTGACTAAAAGTGATATAACTTTTTTTCTGTTTGAAATATTTTTTTGAAATTTGGCTTTTGTATGTAAATATGAATTGCCTTTAAGCCTTCATAACTTTATTTACAAATTCTTACTTCTGGCCAAGATATTGGGGGGAAAAACCTTCGGTCTATCTTTTTTTGGTCCACCCTTTACCAAAAGTGCTATAAAAAATTAATGTGCAAGTTTTCTTTGATGGAATTTTTTTTGCAACATCAGTATACAGGTCTTGTTATAAAAAAATTATTTCCATGTTGCCCCTTTCGTGTATGAACGGAATTTTTTTAGAGCGAAGATACAAATTTCAAACTACTGCCTAAGATGGCGGCGAGACTCCACTTCAGTTCATGTCCCGCCTAAATACCTACCTCCGACGATGGATTGAGATGGCCGGGATGAAGGAGTCGTTTGAAGACCTGATGACGCTGATCATCCGTGAACAATTCATTAACACCTGCTCGAGAGATTTGGCAATATTCCTCAAGGAACGAATGCCTGCTACGTTGACGGAAGTAGCAGAAATCGCGGAGCGCTATACAGAAGCGCATCTGCCGAGACCGGAGGAAAGCGGAAGTGCATCGACGGTAGGATCGCCGAGACCTGGTCGGAAATTCATGGCGCCGATGAAGGATACGGTCAGACGTTGCTTCGTATGCAATAGTACTTTGCATCTGGCCCGGGATTGCGGGAAGAAAATTCCAGTGGCCAGCATGGAGTGCAACGGTCATGGACGCTCAGGACACATGAACTCGAATCATTGGAATAAGAGAGAGACAACGGACGATTCTCTTCAGCTGCGAGTCATGACTGCGATAACCGCCAAGAGAGGCGGCTCTCTGCTTCACCGACTTCACCGGTGAGACCGCCTGTTCTGATGCAGGACAAATGTCGTCCGAAGTGTCGAGCACACGCTAGACATGACTGTGAAGACTGCCTGATGACTCGCGACGGCGAGTTGGATCCGATGTGCAACGCCATGCTATCGGACAGTGTCGAGCTCCGATGCGGCTGCACGATTCCTGTCATCGCCGACGCTTGCTGCGATCTGGAATCTGCAGCGTCGATGCCGACGGCCGAAGGGTGGGTCGGGAAACAGAAAGTGATCGTTCTACGAAACACAGGTTGTTCGACTGTCGTTGTTCAAAGAGATCTAGTGCCCCACGAGACCCTTACAGGAACAACGAAAACCTGTGTCATGATCGACGGAACGATTCGACGGTTTCCAGTGGCCGAAATTGACGTAGACACACCCTTTTACAAAGGCAAGGTCAAGGCCATCTGCATGAGGAGGCCCCTATATGGACTGATAATTGGCAACATTCCGGGTGTCCTATGCAATTTAGTCACCTAAATGTTATTTCTTGATTTACATGTAAGATGACCTGCTTTGAACTGCCGGACTGTGATGGTAGACTTTTTTGCGTTGATAATTTAATTATTGCATACTATTAAGTTTGAGCACGCTGGTGCACTGTTTAGGCCTTTTCGCTATTCGTCATGTTAGTTTAGAGTAAGAATGCTTATCTTAAGATTTTACTCTTGGAAATGGGGAGTCTTGTGACGAATAGTGACTGTTATTAGCGGTTGTGACCGACATAGGCCGTCTGATTGTGTGCACTGGTTGACAATCGTACATTTCTACGACACCGGTAGGCCTTGTAGGCCTAGACTGACTGACCGATGATTGACCTAATAGGCCTAGGATATGACTGTGACCGATGATTGACCTATGAGGGTGGTCTACCGGAGAGCGTGGGAGTAGGTGAAAGCGCGGAAGGAACCGGTTGAAACTATATAGTGAAGGTTCAAGGTTGACTGAATATAAGATGACTCAGGGCTGAGAAGAGGGCAGTTCGGGGCTCGACGGACAGAGTAAAGACGCTAGATTCGATTCTCAACGGACTGAGATAGACTAAAGCGTATAAAATTGTATCGATTGTTTGAATAGTTGTAGGCTTCGTTAATGTTCGAAATTAAATTGTTCTTTTTAATAAAACTTCGGAAAAATCTTCACACCTAGGCTATACGAAAATGAACGAAAAGAGCATGATTGTCGAATGACTATTTATAATAGGTGACCCTGTTAGCGGAACTTCATTTCGGTCATTTTTGTGTCATCTTATTGTGACTGAATGCATCTTGACTGCTTTTCTATTACGCTTGAACTCAGTGCCGGCGCTAGGGTACCTGAGGCCCCCCCCAAAAAAAACCCGAGGCCCCCATACCTTGAGCTGTTATCCTCAGCAAAATTTCTCATAATATAAGTGCTGAAAGACATGGTGTAAGACTTCAATAAATGTCCCCTCCTAATTGTTAAATTTTTTGAATTTCCATGCTGCAATGGTAGAATTTTAAACTGTCATCTTTACAAAAATTGCTCATTTTTTAATGCTGTTAGTCGTGGTTTATGTTTTCAGAGTGTCCCCTATCCATTGTTTAAATTTGTCCGATTTGCCAACAGTACTGTAGGCCTAATGGTAGCATTTATAGGCTGTCATGTTATCAAAATTGATCATTATTGATTGGCAGTGGATGATACTTAATATTTCTGAAATATTGGTGATACAAGGATTCCGTCCCAACCACAAATTGTGGGACCGTGCCCCTATCCACACCCCCCCAAGTATCCTCTTTGGTTGAAGGACAATGCTCTATTGATTTGCGTAATATTATATTGTATGCTTTGCGTTAAAACATAATTCGGTGTGTGGTTTCAGGATCATTAATCATGAAACGTATAATTACCAGCTACATTTGAGGCCCCTTGCAAACTTGAGATCAGACACATACCAAGGACATCTTGGACCCTACATAGGCTTTGATGTCTGGGCCTCACGCAGGTTTATTTTGAGGCCTCATCCAATTAGCAATTAGAATAGGTTACAATTTATAAACGTTGTGTTTGAGAAAGTGGACGAAATTGCCCGAGTTAGTTTAAATGGTTTTATACTTACGCCCAAAATCAGTATGATATTTGCATTAGGTCTGCTATGGCAGTGCCATATGGTTAGTTGAGGCATGCACCAGACCGGATCTGTACAGTCACAAATAGGCATAATGACCAGCTAAATTTGGGGGCCCCCTTCAAACTCTAATGGCTTTATACTTACACCCAAAAATCAGTATCATATATGCATTAGGTCTGCTATGGGCCTATGGCAGTGCCATATGGTTAGGCCTAGTTGAGGCATGCACCAGACCGAATCTGTACAGTCACAAATAGGCATAATGACCAGCTAAATTTGGGGGCCCCTTTCGAACTCGGGGCCCCCGGCCGGGGATACGGGGGGTGCTAGCGCCGGCACTGGCTGTCAGTGCAGCAACAGGAACTATATAAAAACGGAGAAACATACGAATGATTATAATATATTAGGAGGCCCATTGGTCCAATTGCAGAAACATATTTAATTGAAAATAATTGCTGTAGGTCTACATTATGAAATGATAGACTGGGGATTAGGGTGTTTTTAAGGTACATGTGAAATTTTCAAATAAAAGATTTTTTAACGACCAAATGAAATTAATGTGCCAAATCATGTGTAAACTGAATATCTGAAATTATATTTCGATAGCTGAACATTTAGGACTTGCTCAAGAGGACTGAAGTTAGGAACTCGGTTGCATTGCAAGCATAACAATCTACGATTTCATTACATGGGAGCTGCATGCCTTCTCAGTTTCTAGTTCCCAACAAATAAATTTATGATCAATTGATCATGTCGTTATACTGATATGATGTTGTTTTTGTCACTGGTCATGTGTTGCAAATGGCGGGAAGTGGTGCTTTTCATTATTGTATCATATGGCAGGCGCAATTCAAAATTTATTACAAAAAAGCTGAAATGTAGTTGATAGGCAGTATCACTTCGGCTATGCGAGGCTGTCTTCACAAAGGAGAGGTTCCCATGCAAGGTAGGCCCACTGCTCAATTCACGCATAGGCTCCTACACCAAGGAATCAGAGTCTGGATGCAAGGCCGTAGCTAGGGGGGTGTTTTGGGTGTTTGAACACCCCCGGAAATGGAAAAAGTGAAAAATAATGTAACGCATTTACGAGCACATGATGTAAAAACCATGAAATAAAACCATGAAAACACCCCCGAAATATGCCGGATGAATTAAAAAAAGGTCATCAGCTTTTTGGGGGAAGGGAAATTGGTGAGTGAAACACTCCCCGAAATCAAATCCTGGCTACGGCCTTGTCTGGATGACAACGTATTAGAATAGCAATTTGAGCAGCAATTGTACGTTTCAATTTGGGAGAGATGATCTTGCAGCCCTGGCAGCCAAGATTCTTCTAAGCCACAGGTTCCCCTTGCTCTTCACATGAATGACAACATCATGCCAGATGTTACAGGGACATGTTACAGGGATAATGGTATATCTCATAAGGATGTTACCTAGCTATTGGCCATCCCCTAACTCCAATCCGTGACAGCTACTGTCATGTCAAATTCTTGTTGGCTGAGATCTGAAGCTGGGGATTGGAATACAAAATCCAGGCCATGTGTTCTGACACAGTGGCGAGCAAAACGAGTTGCAAGGTCGGCATATTATGCATGAAGCCGGAAGCGAAATTGGGGAAGGACCTCTTGAACCTTGCCATCGATACCATATACCTCTGATTTGGTTCTGGAAAAGTGTTTCCCTACATGATTCTGCAAGGACTCCAGTATTGGAAGTCTTTAGTCAAGAGCTAATTGAGTTAATAGTCATTTTCCGATGATGATTTCCACCAACGGGAATAAAGTTCAGGTTACCAGGTGCATTTCACCGAGGGTGTTGGATGTCATATGCGATTTACATGATTGAGTTATGGCTTTTCAGTAATCAGTTTTTCATTTAGCAGCGTCAGAGCAGAGAGAATAATCTCGACCATCCTGCTCTGAAAAGGTATAGAATCATTTACTTGAAGTGTCACTTTATGTGACAACAACTTAGTCTCGCGTGAAGTACTATTTCATCTGTGTATACCTGAAACAATGAAGCCCAAAGGGGAATCCATACTTACCACACCAGAGAAGTCCTACATGTCGTCCTAACAGCAATTCTTCCGACACCTTTGATTTTTGTCAGAGACCCTGGTTGGCCACAGCTTTTTGACGAGTCGAAGACTACAGCATGCGCATCGAATTTGATGATCTGGGATCTGATCTTAAGAGAGCTTTCCTACTGTACCTAAGCCACCACCAAAATATTAAAAATTCTCGGATTGGGCTACTCTCTTCGTGATTGAGACTCGCAACAATGGTAGTCAGAACAATCACACAGCGCGGCAAAATTAAGTTATCATATCTGACCCTACCTAAGAGTGACGAATGATCTGGCAGAGTGGCCCTTATGCAGTCCTTCAATGAAGTCCTGGTCAGAAATAATGGGGGAAACAATTTGTTCTGCGATGGTCAAGTAAAGCCAGATTTTTTCAAATGAACTAAGAGGAATAAACTATAGCAACTTAGTTACAATACTCTTTTAGATTTTGCCTTATATCTGATGTTTATGTGTTCTAATTTGCATGGATCTGTGAAAATTACAATGTGTCACAGTATCGCCTAAGTGGCTATTCTTCCGGTGCTTTGAGCAAGTCCTAAATCTATTCCGATTTTCATCTAATTTGGCGTGTAACTATATTTCTGCAGGTGGAACACAAAAACATATTGGTCGATATTAGCATCGACATTTTGATTTTTAGACACACCCTACTGGGGATCCTTAACTATAATGACTTACGAATGTCACAGTCGCCCGTATCATTACGCCAACCATATTGACGCCGATATAATTATGTGACGAGTCTCCAGCACGTACACATAACCTTCACATTTCTCTTTCCTGGACATTAAGAAATGTTATATATGAGTTCACATAAGCGAGGGACTAAGAGAAAGACTAAGAGAAAGACATTCGTTTGAGAGAAAACAAGAGTTTATTGCCTGTAAACAGAAGAAGACAAGAGCAAACAACAGCAATTATATTATTATGGTCTATTTTTATTATTATTTTATAATTATTTTTATTTTTATTATTGCTACTACTGCTAGGATACTACAACTACTATACTACTATTAGCCTACCTCTAGCAGAGGCACACGACTTTGTAATACATCAGGATTTAAAATAATTAAAAAAACGGCATTGCTCTGGCTAATATAATATTTTGGTGAACAATAGAAGTGTGTTCATTTATTGTTTATCCATTCACTCATTATTATTATTAGCTGTGAGGAACCCCGCGAGGCAAGTAGGCCAATAGGTCGCTTATTATTATTGCTGTTATTATTATTATTATTATTATTATTATTATTATTATTATTAATTATTATTATTATTATTATTATTATTATTATTATTATTATTATTATTATTATTATTATTATTATTATTATTATTATTATTATTATTAATATTAATCGACGCCGTCAGTATCATTGTTAAATTTTATTGGTAGAATGGTAGTTGTAGTGGTAGTAGAGCGTTCTGGTGAAAAATTCCTCCCTTTGTGATACAAGCATGAAATTCGGTACATACTACGAAAATGTCATAAGAAAAAGATTTGGCTATACGGCCATCGCAGATTTGACCACTGGATGAATAGGAGTGGGCCTAGGACAGAACCCTGAGGAACACCCAAGACAACAGGGACCCACTGAGTCCTAGAGTCACCAGAGATGATCATTTGGGTGCGATCAGACAAGTAGGACCGAAACCAAAGGAGAGGAGAACCCTTGAGTCCGCAGGAGGTTTCACGTCGTTGCAATAGAATCTCATGATCAACCATGTCAAAGGCTGCAGAGACGTCGAAGAGAACCAAAAGAGTGATTTGAGACTTGTCAACAGCAGAGTATATCAGAAAGCATGGAGAGGAGGGGCAGTAGTTGTTATTGTTGCTGTTATTTTACTGCTGTTGCTGCTGCTTCCGCTGGTGTTATTTTGATAGCTATATTTAATGACTGTGAAGTTATCACATAACTAACCACCTCTCTCACTCCCCAAGTAATAATGATGAAGGCACAACGAAACAACAAAGAATGAGGCAAAGGAAATGGATTGTACATATTTTAAGAGGAGACTCCCTTCTGAGAGATGTGATCGAAGGAAGATTCAGGGCATTTCTAGCGTGGAGTTCTGCACAAAATGTGCAGTTCTAAGTAGGTTTGTGTAATTGTAGAAGCAATTCCTGAGTATTAAAAACAGCAAAAATAAGCAATTGCTATTGCTTAATATTAAGGATCAGATAATCCATTCTAATTTGAACAATTCTCTATTAATAAGCCGATATCTTATAATTGTGCGCAGTAACAGATTGACTAGAACGCCAATCTAGCAAAGACCACGCACTATAATTCGCCGAGCTCTTGTGAATGAATAACTTTCTCCATGCAGGTCCTAGAATGGACGAGTCTCATGGAAGGAGGCCCAAATCCGAACTCTTTATGTGACCACGGTAACGCTTTAACCCTTTACCCGTTCATTTTTATACTTTAAACCCAATTTTCAGCGGATATTCTCGGGGCAAACGGGTAAAAGATTAAGCGAACTCAGGTCTCCACTGGACATCGACCTTCTGACTGGACAACCCCCTCTAAAGAGACGTAGCACTCCTGAATACGCTGGTACCCTACGCTTGGCGCTTTTCGTACTTGGAGTACAATATTATTTATACTCATGCGATTGAAATAACGGTTAACCAATCGCCTACCTTGCCCTAAAAGTCATTTATCAGATGAGAGTATCACTGCTACTTGCCTCGAGGCATTTCGCGAGATATTTCTCACCGCCCTCCCATCCGTAACCGTATTGATAGGGACACTGAAAGTCTCGAACCAAGAAATACAGATCCTAAAAAGTCACAAAACGTACAATGACATAAACAGGGCTTTACATGATTCGGAAGAATTTCAGTCTGTATTTAACATTTTGACATGGTGTAACAAGCGTCTCTAAAAGCCACTGCTAGTCTGCTACTCTATACTGCCCTCCACGCCACCTTCGCGTGGTCACCCTGTTGGAAACAGAGCGCGTGGCGCATGACCGAGTCCTAGTCAGTATAAGCGAGCCCTCTGAGACAATGAGTCAAAATAAGTGAAGGTTGATGGAGGACATCGATGCACAGAGATGGTGTTTCAGTAAAAAAAAACGCCGGGAGGAAGCAACGGGAAAAACCTCTCTAACATCCCAAGTATACTGATGAAGGCACAACGAAAAAATGAGGCAAAGGAAATGGATTGGACATATTTTGACAGGAGACTCCCTTCTGAGAGATATGGTTCATGGTTTTTATAGCGTGGAGTTCTACACAAAATGTGCAGTTCTAAATGGATTTGTGCAGTAGTAGAAGCACTTCCTGTGTATTAAAAACAGTAAGAAAATAAGGGGCAATTGCTATCCAATTGGAAGTAATTTACCATAGAAGATAGGAAAGGAACGAAGGAGTGTGCAGTTCTAAAAATTCTTTAAATGAATATCATATGATGGTGTCCACTGAAACAGTAGGCCTACTAGGCCTATCATCCAAACCCTTCCGAAAGTCTAAAGCTCTCGCACTATGTTAACCATTACTCTACCGGGGGGCCCGGTAGAGTAATGGTTAACACGCTGGCCAAGAGTGCGAGAGGTAGCAGGTTCGAGCCCCCGTTGGGCGGATATGCTTTGTAGGCTGCTATTAGCGCAGTTGTAATTGCAAAGCTGTCTGTTCAGTTGGTAGTTAAGTTTAATTAAGATTACTGCATAACTTGTAAATGTAAAGCGCAGTGCGTCTTGCAGGCGCTCAATTAAAGAAAAGATTATTATTATTATTATAAGCGTACAAAATAACATCTGCCAAATGTTCCTTTATCGGCTTCCTAAATAATTTAGACGTGAACTTGTGCTTATTTGTTACGCGTTGCATTGTCGGAAATTGGTGATGCGAAAAAAGCGCGCAGGACAAAACGCGCGAACAGCAACGCGCAGCCACAAAAAACGTGCAGAACAAATGGGCGCCGACGAAACCACGGACCAAAAATTAGAATTTAGTAGAAACATAGAGAAATTTGCTACAATTTAATAGAATTTATTTGAACTAGATAGCCTAAGATAGGCCTATAATTGGAATTATGCAAATTGTATGTACATGAACACATACAAACATACTAGAATATGTTTACACTAGAAATTGTTGTCTCCGGTGACTATTGCTCTTCCTATTATACACAAGTTTGTATTAGCCCTGTTTTATGCTACATCACATTATATTGAACGCGTTGCACTCTTGCGCATGATCGCTCCCAATTCCCTTTTCTTAATCACTCAATTCAAATAATTTAAATACTTACATCATTTCATATGAAACTCGCTGTTTCTATCACCCATGTGCATCACCCAGCACTTCCTATATTGCACGAAATTTGCACGGGACAGTCTGACGTGGCAAAGAGATTTAGTGCTAAACCTCAACAGTTCAACATTTTCTTAGACAAATTTCAATTATCTTCAAATTTTTAAATAGTTTTTAATTGGACCTAGACCCTATACAAAACTCAGGCTATATTGAAGCTATAATTCAATTTTACAAATGTTTAATATTAATAATATTAAAACGTTCTGGTCGGCATAAAATTATTAGTAGTAATTACCTGCGAGTGATACGAAATGGGTTAATCTTAAATTATAGAACAGAAAGTTTGTCCTTCCAGATGTGTGTGTGTGTGTGTGTGTTGACTCTTCGTAAAAAATAGGCTCGGAAATGAAACAGCGTCGGTTTATCCAAATTTTCGCAATTTATTCTTACCCAAATTATAAGGTCAACGCAATTATTTTCAGCTTTTAATTCAAATCAAAACCAGAGTAATTAGCGTTTTAAGACAGATTTCATCAATAACAGCTCACTCCCAGCTTTAGTAGAGCTTACAGTTCGCATGACGTCATACCCGCCCAGTAATAATTTCCGTAGCGCCCCGCAAGGGCGGGTCACGTTTAGCTTTTTGGGGAAGCGGGGTGGGGTAGAGGGTTGGCGAAAGCCCGAAATTTAGCGGTCAACGATGGGTACCACAGTGGAGTAGTGTTTAAAACCCTACATTTTCCGGGCGAAGCCGGGTACAAAAGCTAGTAATCTTAATAAATGTGAATATAAAAAGTAATCTAAACAGTGTTAATATTAACAATCTTGTATAATTATAGCCTTGTTTTATGCAATTAAAATTCATTCTATTTATAATTATGTGAGAGCCTGAATAAATGTTGCTATAGATATAATTTTGCGTTGGAATGATAATATTTGACACCAAGATATGGAACCGAACTAAATATAATTGACTTCGTGGTCGCACGTAAATGACTTCACGTAATTTGGGATCATTTTTGTCCACACCATCGTTACGCGACAGCACAAAATTCGTCCCTTGTGTCCATTAATGAGAAGTGGACGCCTATTATCGAATGATTGGACGGTCTTGCTCGCCTGAAAGGGTTTCGACGTGCTGCTATCCAAAGCCAATCGTCCATACTCCGCGAAGAACTACAAGCCAACAGAGAGAAAGCATCATGTCACGCAAATGCAAGCTCAAACAATTCTCAGCGCCATGTGAAAACTGCGTCGTTGCGGCAGGTAATGATTTTGTAGGCTTCTGTGGAACAATGTACATCATACCGTAACCTAGGCACTGGTTATTGCACTCTAGGCTCTAGAGTAGGCCTGCATCTTACCAAGACACAACGTCATGCAGTCTATATCATGCCTAGGTACAGCGTAATCCCTACTCCAGTGAAATATCGAAGAGTCAAATGAAATATTCTGATATATCTTTCACGAATTGAATGGAGACTTTAGAATATAGGAAATCCAATAAATATTAAAGAACACCCTATGTTAATAATAATGATAATAATGATGACGATGACGGTGACGATAACAATAATAATCATAGGCGGAGACTTAGAGGGGGACATGAGGGACGGTCCCCTTCAATGTATTTGTCCCTCCCCCAATCCGTAATCGGTAAGTGTTAGGTCATCATGTGTACACACTTCACGAAACACACGGTGAACAACGAACGAGAGGAGGTGATGACTAAAAAAGGTCATTAACTTTTGGGGCTGTGAAAATTAGGATTTTCCGTCGACATCTGGACGAATGACTAAAAAAAGGTCGTCAGAAATTTTAGCCGGGAAAAAAATGGAAAATTTTCGTCGGCGTCTCATCCATGGCACCCCGTCAAAAGGGCGCCCGACAAAAGGGCGCCGACAAAAGGGCGCCGACAAAAGGGCGCCGACAAATGGGCGCCCGACATAAGGGCGGCGCTCTTAAAAGAAATAGCATCGATGAAGAGTCGGCCTATAAGTGATAATATTATGAGCAAATAAGCAGGTCAACGACGACGCGACAAAGAGTAATTACTACTAAACTATTTCACACATGATGTTTGTTGAAACCCAATGTGCTCCGAGGACCTGGAAGAGGTGCTAAAAATAAACAAATCAGGTGCAGAAAGCGGTAACATGAGAGGTTGGAAAGTTCGTTACCACGAGATATGAGCTTCATATAAAAGCAAAGGAAGCAGGGCAGGTCTACCGTTTGGAAATCGTTAACATGGAGGAGATCGCTTCGCAGAAGGGAAAGGCCATCATACTTGTTGGCGGATACAGATATCGAAAGGATAAAGAACGCAAAGACGGAAGCATGTCATGGAGTTGTGTAATGGTTAAAATTATTTCAAATTGTAACGTAGCCCAACGATTTACGTTGCTGGTTTTACGTCAGTTAGCGACTCGGCGAAAGGTTATTTTTGAAATGTTCGGCTTTGGCCCTCTTGTAATTAAAAGGTTCAAAAAATATTCTTTTAGCGAAATAAATTAGCAAATGTTTCTGCAGTCTTCTGTTTCCAGAAGTCTGATAGATATTGGCAGGTTTTTTTTATCACTGCACAATATTGCTTTTAGGCCTACAACTCAACAAAAGGTTCAAAGCTATCGTTCCTACCTATGTGAATACTGCCTTGTTGGAATATCTCCGAGGCATTGCACACAAAATTGCACTTTAAGTTTATAGGGCTATACGCTTGAGAAAACATTTCTATTCGACATTGGAAACCGAGTGTTAAGAACTTTTCGACTTTACCATTGGGCTAACAAATTATTGCCGTAGACTACAGTAGTTTTAACTTTTCATCAGATTCCTAGTTTTAACAATTTTTCAACTTCTCAATAAAATTGCTTGTTTATATTTCTCAAATAATTTCTTGCCTTCTAAATCTCGTTAAAACTTAAAGTAATTTAGCTATATGTAGTGGTGGCTCACTTGTCGTTTTCAAATTATTTTTTTCATCCGCGATATCTTTCACGATAATATTTCTTTAAGAGCGCCGCCCTTATGTCGGGCGCCCTTATGTCGGGCGCCCTTATGTCGGGCGCCCTTTTGTCGGGCGCCCTTTTGTCGGGCGCCCTTTTGTCGGCGCCCTTTTGTCGGGCGCCCTTTTGACGGGTCACCCTCATCCATTCGTCCGCCCAAAATCTTCGGCTGCCTTTTCGTCCCCCGCAAGTCTCCGCCCAAGTCTCCGACCATGATAGTAGTAGTAGTAGTAGTAGTAGTAGTAGTAGTAGTAGTAGTAGTAGTAGTAGTAGTAGTAGTAGTAGTAGTAGTAGTAGTAGTAGTAGTAGTAGTAGTAGTAGTAGTAGTAGTAGTAGTAGTAGTAGTAGTAGTAGTAGTAGTAGTAGTAGTAGTAGTAGTAGTAGTAGTAGTAATAATAATAATAAGGCCGTTCCAGACTGTGATTTTATATTAGGCGGTAGTGAAGTCCCTGAGGGATCCTGTATACCTCGGGGCAAAAAAAATAATATTAGCAATAACAATAATAATAATAATAACAATAATAATAATAATAATAACAACAACAATAATAATAACGACGACAATTTCTATGGCGTTGTAACACAGTACATGCCGTTACAAGGTCGCCTATACAAATAGGAACGCAATCAGTCAGAGGTACGCCACTGTCTCCATTCAATGGATAGGCCTACCGAACCTTCTTAAGCGCCCAGAGTAGATGACATTTGGTGTCTACGCTATGAATAGAGTCTCATTGGCAGTGTTATTTCTATTAACTGAAACTGTAACTGAAATAGCAGAATAACTGAAAAATCTTTGCCAGTTAACTGTAACTGTAACTGAAACTGAAAAATGTTGAATAACTGAAACTGTAATAGAAACTGAAAAACAATAACTGTATAACTGAAGAATCAAAAGGAGTTAACTTGAAAATAAAACAAGTGCTTTTTGAGCGACTTGCAGAGCTAGCCAGAATATTGAAGCCATTTAAGGAGCAGACATATGCAATGCAAACAGACACTTTTACACTCTCCAACAAGAAATGCCTTTAAAGAACATGAGACCAATGAAGAGAATCTAGTCATTAGTTGAGCCCTTACTGTCCCTTAGTGTATAGTATAGTAGTATGTATGTTTGACTACTGCCTTTCTATAACATTTGTAATTCTGCTATTACATGACAAGTTGATTAATCACTTTGAGGGGTGTTTCACTCGTTATCTTTTGGTTTGTGAACATATGTGAATTCCATTGTTCTTATTGTAAGTTATAATATGTTGACAGTAACACTGTTGGCATGTCATGAAAGGCACTTACATAGAAAATACTTCTTTAAACTCTCCAACAAGAAATGCCTTTAAAGAACATGAGACCAATGAAGAGAATCTAGTCATTAGTTGAGCCCTTACTGTTCCTTAGTGTATTTGGCTTTCAAGCACATGGACCTTTAACTGCATCTTTCTCTGGCGGCTGACTATCCGCGCCTCAGATTCACACTTAGATGTGACCTTGCGCGTGTAATAAATTTATGTAATAATAATAAAAATAATAATATAGTATAGTAGTATGTTTGACTACTGCCTTTCTATAACATTTGTAATTCTGCTATTACATGACAAGTTGATTAATCACTTTGAGGGGTGTTTCACTCGTTATCTTTTGGTTTGTGAACATAATATATGTAATAATAATAATAATATTCGTTTTATTGAAAAACCAGTCGACATAACGCGACAGTTAACAGGCACAGAGGAGCAGCAAATAAAGTCTAGTAAACGTTTTTATACAGCATCCGTGTTATGAAATTTTTATTGTTTTTATTGGTAAGTTCGAATGGATGCGGCCTAGGACGCAGATTGTATTTGTCAGGACGTCTATAAGAGAAAAATTTATGTAGAACATGATCTTTGTCTTTAATTATAGCTTCGAAGAGGGCAGCATCAGCAGTCTCAGCCATAATGTCTGCTTTAGGGGAGTCTAAGGGGAGGAATCCAGCTCGTCTGACGCGTCCCAAGAACCTTTCGATGCGGTCGACCTCTCCCGCGCTCAGCAGTCCCCACCAGGCTGGAGAGGCGTACAGCAGACGCGCTACTGTAGTCGCTCGAGTGATGACATGCAATGCCGGTTCAGGCATGCCATGAGCACGCAGCACGCGTAAAGCGTAGACAGAGGAGGCACATGAGCTTAGAGTATTATCAACATGCTCCGAAACAGTAAGACGTTCACCGATTGTAACACCCAGTATTTTTATAGAAGTGACTCTCTTAACTCCTGTAATAGAAGACATAGAGGCCAATGAAGAATGTGATCTCCTCACTACAGCCATTTCCCTGGTCTTTTTTGGGTTTATGTGCAGGTTTTTGCTGGTGGCCCAGGTTTGTATGTGTTGGAGTTCACTTTGGGCTGATCTGATGTTGTTCGAGCCAATTAGTAGGTAGGTGTCATCTGCGTATTTTAAAAGTCGGTTTTGGTCGTTAACTGGATGAAGGTCAGAAGTGCCAGTGATAAACTTTGCCGGGCCGACGCCAGAACCCTGAACGACACTAGCATTTATTTTCTTAATTGTAGATGTTTTCCCTTCAAAGCAGGTTGCATGTTTTCTGTCATCAAGGTAGGTTGCAAACCAATTGAATATGCAGTCAGGTATATCCAGCATAGAGAGAGTGTCAACAATTGCACAGTGTCTGAAGGAATCAAACGCCTTTGTATAGTCCATTGAGATAACAACGACATGCTGATTGGTGGCTAAGAGTTCAGAGATGTTTTGAAGTATAGCAATCAGTGCCGCTGTAGTAGACCCTGTCGGACGGAAGGCATATTGATCCTTGAGTGACAATGGCGGCGGCATGTTGTTGAAGCAAGGGTAAAGGTAGGTGTGGACCAGGATCCGTTCAACCACTCTCGAGAGAATTGGTAGAACAGAAATAGGCCTAAAGTCTGTCGGGCACGTTGGAGAGGCAACCTTAGCTTTCGGACGGACGAGAGCTGTTCTCCACTGTTCAGGAACATGCGAGAACCTCAGTGATTGGTTGATAAGAGCAGTCAAACAGCCAGAGTATCCTGGCGCTGCTAAACGAAGAAACCATGCAGGCAGACCGTCTAACCCCTCAGAAGTATGGTGCAACCGGTCTAGTATGGTGAAAACTTGCTGTTCACTAACTGTTTCATGCTGGTTATCAACCGTCGTTTTCAAACAGGGCGCAGTATATTGAAGATCCGTTGAAGCCTCAGCAAAGTAGTTGTTAAGAGTCTCAGCGTCAACTGATGATGACATAGTGCTAATTGCAGATTTTCTAATGAGTTTGTTAGCACGGTGCCACAGGTCTTTAGCTCCATGTCTAGGATCAACGTCGACCAAAGATGTAGAGACCACTTTGGAAATTGCACGCCCGATTCTCCGAGCAAGTGCAGACGCTTTTTCAATCTTTCCTTTTCTCATAAGCAGATTTTTTTTGCGAAGGAGGAACTTAATTTCAGGAGTGATGAAGGTCGGATCTTTAGATGTTATGGTGATAACACGGATCGGGTAGAATCGATCCAACCGGTCAAGGGCGTCTTCGTAGAATAAATCCCATGCTTTTTGTGGGTCAGTTGGTACAGGAAGTGTTGGTCCAGCATCATCACAGAAACTGCGCAGAAAATTCGCATGCTGATCTGGCGAGCGTTTCCTGTAAGGAAGCTTGAACCTCTGCTTGTTTTGGTCGATAGGCGGGTTGTCAGAATATGCTACAATGGCCCTGTGGTCAGTATTGATAACTGAGGTGATGACCTTGATTTTGTACAAGTTCGGCATTGAGACCATGAACATGTCCAAGATGTTTCCACCCCGTGTTGGCTCGGTGACCATTGGGTAGAGACCAGTTCGTTCAGCAACATCAACAATGCTAAGTTTGTTAAAGTCACCACCAAGTATTATTATAGCGCCATCATCACGCCGATTTAATTCAGTTACCGATCTTTCAAGCCATTCAAGAAGTAAACCATCTTTGTATATCGGACGCGGTGGATGGTAGAGGGAACCGATGTAGTTGATTCCTGACGGGAGCTGAACGCGAACCCAAAGGAGTTCAAGGCATTCTGGAAGTTCTGAGATTATGCTCTCGTCGGCTGGCAGGCGATCGCAAACGAATATCGCCACCCCTCCGCCCCGCCTCCCGTGACGGTCACGTCTGAATGTACGAAAGCCAGGTAAACTGCTAACATCTGCGCCATGGATCGTCTTAAAGTGCGTTTCGGAAACGACGGCCAGCTCCGTTTTGTATCCGATGAGCTCAGCTTCCAAATGAGCCAATGCACCAGGTTTAGCCAAAGAACGGGCATTGACGACGTAGGTACTGCACAGAGAGCTGGGATAGGTTTCAGCCCCATCTTCTCTATGATGAGCATTCAGATCAAGTCGGATCAAGCAACGCCGTCCCACAAAGTTCGATGTTTTTGTTTTCACGAGTACTGGGCGAGAGGTTGATTGGATGGCAAATATACGTCTTTGTTTGCGTTTACCGCCACGGACTCCTCTGTAGCGTAGGATTCCCAGCGACCTCAACAATGACAAAACACATGCTGCTGGACGTAGCCGATAAGGCACAGGAAGCCTGTGTGAACCGAAACGCATCGATAGCAAGTACTTTGAGCCATACCGTAGGGTAGTATCCGGCATTATTGTAAGTCAGCGGTAATCCAATGTCACACGCTAATCCATCATAGTTTAAATCGGTTCTTTTCCAGCGAATAACAATTGCTATATGATTAAAAGCAACTCAGCCACAGGGTCGAAAATTCATAAACACGGACAGACTGTAGAAAAAACCACTCAACTTTATAGACCATTCGCTCGAACTCACAAAAATTCTAGCAACAAGTAGAGTTCGCTAGACTGGCAGCCGTTACGGCGCTCCGTTATTATCGCTCAGTGCAAAGTACTCCAAAAGATTAAAGTCCAAATTGGTTAAAACTTCTAAAAACAGCACCTGTGTATGTAGTAAAATAATCAAACTAAAAATTTCGTGACGACAGAGACATTTATTAAGGAGTATATTACTTAGAAATTTAAGAATTATTAAAAATTTTCGACGGGTTTCAATATGCCGTCAACATAGAGTTATCTCTATGAATTCCATTGTTCTTATTGTAAGTTATAATATGTTGACAGTGACACTGTTGGCATGTCATGAAAGGCACTTACATATAAAATACTTCTTTAAAATATTTTTTGCAGGCCGAAAGTGCACAGACGCAAGTCGAGAGTGCTTTCTGGGAACTTTGCGCAATATGTGTGACTGTGATCAGTGTCTTAGTAGTTGTGACGTTTGAATATACGTAATAACTGTAACTGAAACTGTAACTGAAAAATAAGAAATAACTGTAACTGAAAATTTTCATCGCAGTTAACTGTAACTGAAACTGTAACTGAAAAATAAAAAAATAGATAACTGTAACTTAAACTGTAACTGAAAAACCATAACTGAAATAACACTGCTCATTGGACAGTTATTTATACTGAACAATTTAGATGGACGACAGAATATTTTACACAAAGTTCTGACCTGTAAGTGCTGCAGGTCATTCTCTTGTATGTTTGCTGTGACGTTGTAGACCTGTACTGAACTGAGGATCGTGCTCAGAGCGAAGACTGTGGCGCAGTCCTTGACGGTCGACTGGTTGTCAAACGCTCCCTGGGTGTCCATCAACAGCACGCAAGCCTTTTCAATGAAAACATCAACGAAGGTCAACAAAACGAATGCACCCCATGGGGGGGAGCAACAGTCAACTACACTCGGCACGACTCTTGAAAGGCACTGCAGGACAGCTTGGGTTAGATATTATAATTTATAAATGGCTTCAAAGATCCGATACACTACTGTAACAGGCCATAGATAATAATTATAGAAAATAATAAGTATAATAGACTCCCGTAATGACAACCAATTTTAGCCACGTCCAAAATGGTGTATAGGGTAAAAGTCAAAGGTCTCAAGGTAATTTCATCTACGGTAATTAGGCCACGGTAATTAATAACAGATCAAAGGTCAAGTTCAAGGTCGTTTTATGAGCATTTTTATTTATTTGATAAAATACGATATTTAAACCACCAAATTTGCCCCCTGACCACCGGATGTGCCCTTGGACAGCCGCTCAGTATCACCTCCTCTCAGAAACGACATCAAGCGTGTAAATTAATATTTTTTAATCTATTATTTATATTGTAAATTTTTAATGACATGTGAAACAGATGTTTAAAATTATGTTTAAAATTAGCAACATCTTATTAAAATTCCAGATTTAATTGAATCACTGAGATGTCTCAATTATAATTTATGGAAGATATTAATTTAACATAATTTGTTTCATATGAATTTTATTAATCTGTGTTTATTTCATTTTGATCATTTTGTAGAGCAAAATTCAAAATGAAAGGCAAAATAATTGTATCAGCTGTTGATAGGTGGCTCCAATAGATGAAGGTTGACAATAGTCAGCCATTCTTTCACCAAATGATGTCAGTGCTCAGGCATTATGACACATGCATATTGAACGCCATATGGAGGCAGTGGTCATACATCGGCATATTCACTTATTGATAGCTCGGTGACGTCACAAACACTTGACAATGCAAATATCGTATCGTCTCGTATCTGGACATTTATAAGGCGCCTCTGAAAGTATGAACTATTCAGAGGCGCTTTTAGCGCAGACACAACATAGAAAGAGATGCTTTAAGGCTGCGAGTAGGTCGGGACGGGAGTGGGGTCGGACGATAGAACGTGATGAAGCGAGAATAAAACATTACTCTGGCAATGGCAGCGGGGCTGGTGAGGCACCCGCCCCGCAGTGGCGGATTGAAAAACAAAATTTTCCGGGCAACGCCAGGTAATCTAGGTAGTAATGTTATTAAATTCATTATGTCATATGTATAATGTACTGTAGCATGATTTACCTTTTCGCCACTTGGCAGCTCCACCTCTATCGGGTTGCTCCACATGAGGATTCCCGATGTGCACCGCTCAGTTCCTGCTCTCGAATCAAATCCTTTCAATGAATCATTCGGATCTCCAATCCAGCTCTTCTTTTCCTGTAAATCAAAAGGAGCCAAAGGGGAGACTGCCCCACAAACCTCCTTATGGATAAACCGAGTGCACGGCTGGCAGTTAGAAGTTCAAAGGTTGAACTATAATATGACTAAAGAACTAGTGTAAAACTATCTGAATGATGGCTCAACCGACCGACTTTTGGAACAACTGAATAAATGACTGCCTGACTGATTCATTCACTGACTCACTGATATATTGAAAAGATATGACAGAATAACAAAAGAAAGAGAGAGGGAGGGAGGGAGATAGGGAGGCAGGCAGGCAGAGGAGCAGAGGGAGAGGGAGAGAGAGGAATGCAATGGGAGGGAGAGTAGGGGAGGGCGCAGGCGAGGGTGGGGCAGGGTAAAAAAGATGGCGATGGCTAGGACGAGAGGGAGGGGAGGGAAGCGAAAGGGAGGTGAGGGAGGAATGACACGGGCACGGGCACGCGGAAATCTGAGGCAGGAAGATGGTCAGGTAGAGCGGGTTGGCTAAATGGTGGAGTTCACGAAGATGTCTTGGCTGAGAGTTTTGTAAGGAGTTGCAGGTTAGGGATAGGACTTTGAAATGGATTCGCTCTAGGGTTTTTATCAAAATGTATAGACTGATTTCAGGATTGGCGTGATGTGATGATGTTTGGGAGTTCTCACGATGTCTCTGGAGATAACAAAAGAAAGAGAGAGGGAGGGAGGGAGATAGGGAGGCAGGCAGGCAGAGGAGCAGAGGGAGAGGGAGAGAGAGGAATGCAATGGGAGGGAGAGTAGGGGAGGGCGCAAGTTGCCGACGCTTCAGTCACGCAAGTTGCCGACGCTTCAGTCACGTGGATTCAAGATTGAGGGAAAGTGAATTGCAGTCTTCGAGCATTAAGTGGACAATGGGAGATACGAGGACAAGTCAGCAACAATGAGAGATAGAACATCGACAGAGAAAGAGAGACAAACAAGCATTGCTCGCTTACTGGTGCATTGAGATATCGCAGAAAGAAGTTGAGTAGGAAGGACTTTCCCTTGCGAAACGCTCCAGCAATTGACAGAACGATGACTTTGCTGTCTCTGGTCCTTGGGCCCAGGAGGATCTTCTCAAGGGCCAATTCGTCGAGGGTAAACGAATGGTCATCATTGGCCACGATTACCTGGACGGCAGTTCCTGGGTCTATTTAGGTACCAAAAAACACAACGTCGCTACATTCATCATTTTGCATTACCAAGGTACCGGGTGTATTTACAAAAAGCTTAATTTTTGCATTCTTTGTCTGATGTTGTGTTATTTATAGTACCGTGAACCTATTTTTCGTAACATTGTTTTCTCTTCTATCATTATAGAACAAGTTTTATTTTACGACAATTTAAAAATAATAATTATTTAATTTTGAAACAAATTCTACTGATGTTATATTTGTTACTTTACAAGGAAGTCACTTTTGTTGCAAAATTAATACCATTGTTATTATAATTCTGGGAAAAGTAAATTTTTACAGCATTATTAATTAGCTTTTTCTTTAAATTTATTAAGAAAACATGATTTTTTACACAATGCAATGCATTACGTACAATACAACACATTACGTACTACCATTTCTAAGTAAACGATCATGGTTCATATTATTTATTTACAATTGCAATTTATTTTTAATGAAAACTTCAATGAATTCTGTGACGAGTCATACTTTCTCGTCCCTTTATTTTTATACATGCCTTTACTGTCATGTATTTTATGTAGCGCCTTTATTGCTCGTAATCCAGGTTTCATTGGTTTAGGAATTGGTCATCCGCCCACCCCACCCCCGAGATGCCTGTGGTAGATCCCGTCCAGCAAGAACACCATCGTTTTATTATTAATTACTCCGCCCCAGCTCGAGCGCATGGGTAGGATAGGAGACCGCCCAACTTGAAAGGACCGACAGGAATAAGGCCTCCTGTGTTTGTGCACGGAGGTGAAGCGAAGTGCATCGCCCATGGAAATAATGCTTCCCAGATCTGGTGGTATAGCTAGGGTATTTAAGTGACCCCCTGAACTCGCTCCTGGCAGTCGACTGAAGTCTTAATCGGAAGGAGGACGTGAGCCGTCAGTCTACCGAAGGACCCGTGAGAAAGATGAAGTTCTGCCCGACTTGGCCGTCATCTGGTCGTCCAGTTCTGCCTGGATCGGCCCACGTCCAGATCTACTTCGTTGCCACTGTCTGCCTTGTCCGAAGAAGACATTCCCCATCGTCCAGCTCTGCCTAGTTGCCCCTGCCTTGTCCGAAAGAGACATTGACCAGTAACTTTCGCCCCCGTTTGAGAGACATCGATATTCACCCGGCTTTGCCGAATTGCTCGTCGTTCGAAGATGCCTCCCGCCTGCTGTTGTCGCTGTTCTTTGAGACATGTCTGTGAAACCCTCGCCTTGAACTTCGAGTTACGTCAACCCGCTACTTCCAAAGTTAAGACCGTTCCTGCTTCTGTAGCACGGGCGGTTGACAAGGAACTGTTTGCCTAAGATTAAGAAACAATTCTAGTCGTCCCCCGGGTCCTGGAAGCCAGTAAGTCAAAAGATTTCTTTATTTCCAAATTCTAGAACAATAGCGAGTTCACATTTCTATGTTTATGTTAGTAGTAGCTTAGACTTATTCTGTACTGCGTATTTTGGTACACATAGTTTATTTTTATCTTACATTAAAATACTTATAACCTCCAGTGACTGCTTTTTGGACACTATAATAATGGCTGAGCGAAAGATGAGTAGGAATGAAGAAGAAGGGGAAGAAGAGAGGAGAAAAGGTGAGGTAAGCATAGGCGCAATCACGTCCTAAAAGTTGGTGGGACCGTAATGAATCACGTCCTAAAAGTTGGGGAGGACCATAATAATAAAGCTAGGGGACCACTCAAAAGTTGGGGGACGCGTCCCGTGGGTCCCATAGGGTGGTTGCGCCTATGGAGGTAAGGCACCGACAGCACTTTCCTCCAGAAGGTTCTTCTGCCGCTACAGAAGTATGTCTGCCTAGTGAAATCCCCATTCTCCAACACTCCACCGAAGTCACAGACTGGCTTTTAAAGCGCCTTCAGAGTATTTGCAAACGAAAACCACCCGACAGCGTTTCTATAGCGCCAGGTCAGAACCAACTTCATAGACCCTGCAGTCCAACAGCAATACGGAATCCCCTCCCATTGGACAGGACAGAGGTTGCGCCTATCGCTGAGGGGCATGCGTTACAATTATGCGTGAGGTACAGAGCCTAGAGGATGTCTATAAAATGACGTCACTCACTTTAGGACGATACTTGACCCCTACCTCGTCACACTCGCACGTCGTCCCAAAAGTCTTATATTATCTAGTAAGGGGCCGCCACAAATCGTCACAGAAGATTGAGAGGATGAAGGAAGAGAGCATGGACGGAGTCTATCAGAGGCTAGGGGCTAAGCTCCACATGACGGTCCAGACTCAGATTTTTGACCGTGAAAATGGTATTTTTTCAAGGGCCTAGCCCCACCCCCAAGAAGGTCCAGAATCATCACTTTTTCCGGGAAAATGACTCTTTTCACGAAACGAAACTTCAATCGAATGACTAAAAATAAGGTCATAAACTTTTTGGGGCCGAGAAAAAATATTATCGGCGTCTCTCGGTCTGGACCAAGTCTCCGGCCCAAAAAGTTCAAGTTATTTGTAGCTCCACCCCTAAAAAAGCGGAAACCAAACTCCGCCCATGGGAGAGTGCTAGAGAGGAAGGATGAGTGATGAGAGGTACCGTATAAAAACTAGAAAAACGAAGGAAGAGAGGAAGAGAAGAATGAAGGAAGAGAGTAACGGACGAGTGGAGGAAATTGTGTGAGAGAAGGATGAAAGTATGAGAAGAGATAACAAGGGAGGAGGAGAATAGACGGACGACATCGGGAATTATTTAACGGCCGGGCAGCTGCTCGAAGAATTTAATTAATGGGCGGACGCAGCGCGATAGAAATTTAATTAATGAGCGGACAGCTACGCGATAAGAATTTAATTAAGAGGCGGATAGCTGCGTGGCAAGATAATGAGTATGGCTCAGGAATGTGACCAGTGTGAGAATTGTGGAAAAATAACTGGGGGGGTTGGACCATTATCCACTTAGAATTGGGGTGTAAAAAACATACTTTAACATGGGGCTCTAAGAAAGACTGGGGGGGTCGAAACCCCCCAACCCCCCCGGCAATTCTCACCCTGAATGTGACACGGTAAGAATCTAATAAGGAAAGTGTTTAACGGCAAACGAATTTTGTTGGGCGGTGCAAATGAGCGACGGTAGTCCGTTAATGAGGTCTTTACGGTTCGGTGAATCTAGTTAATGGCTTGATAATCACCTTCTATGGGTGGGGTTAATGACTCATGGTGTGCGGGCTAATTGTTTATTAATTGGTTTTTAATGACTGGTCCTGGGCACGACGTTAAACTGCATCCATCCTCCGCCACAGGGAACCAACAACTTCCCTGTGCCGGTCCTAAGCCCAGACAAAGGAGGAAGGTTTGCCAGATGGTGGCAGTAAAAGACCAAGACGATTGAAATCTGCAAAAACCACGACACAAGTGACCCATATGCTTCAAGGTGTCATGATGTGGAGCAGACATGCACAGCATTGCACAGGCCGGTCAGGACAGACCGGTGGAGAGAGTCGGGGGAGAGCGTGGGACACATACGGGCATTGACCCAGGTTGTCCTTCATGCCTCTCTCCCAATATTCTCTTCATTTAGACAAGGTGGTCTAGCTGCTCCAAGATGTTAATGGTATCGAGGAGACCTGCTGACCGGACCGGTTGAAGCTGGGCAGCATGACGCGAGACAGACTCAGACAGAGAGTGGCGTCGGACTCTTACGGGCATTGAGCCCAATGATATTGATGATGATTGATGAATGACTGCGCAAGAACTCTTACTCGCATCACAACTTACTTGTCTTCCTGATCCTTCTCTGTTAAAGCTTCAGGCCTCTGTTCGCAACCCTTATCACTCTTTCGCGGTGTCCCTCAAAGCTTCGTCCTGGGTCCACTGCTCCGTATTCTCTAGAAACTTCATTAAGTCATCATTTGAAATCCCCCTATGTCAACCACCATCTCCACACAGACGACCAGGGCTTTTTTAACGTTCAGTTGTACGCAAAATGTGCAGTTCTAAATGGATTTGTGCAGTTGTAGAAGCACTTCCATGCAGCTGAAACTAATGAATCAGGCCACTGTTCTTCGATTGGAGGTAATTTGCCATGGAGGATGGGAAAGAAAAGAAGGGATTGTGCAGTTCTAAAAATTCCTTAAAAACAGCCCTGCAGACGACACCCAACTATATATAGGGTGACACGAAAGTTCGTTCACCGTTTTCAAAATGCGATATCTCAGTAACGGCTTCATATTTCTTTTTAATATTTTATCAGTGTATACATCAGTCAAATGAAACATACTGGTGCAAATTTGATTATGATCCGGTCCGTTTTCACCATTATTTCTAAGAAAATACAAAGACGACCAGTTTTTGCGGAAAAAACTGCGTTCATCAAATTAACATAATAGAGTAGGCCTAACTGTGTATACGCCTAGCCTCGTATACAAGCGTGACAAGACACTGTTGTTGAATATATAGGACATACACAGACGTAGGCTATTATACGTACAGTGTCTCCTTTCTGCTTAATGACAGCACTGACTCTATCCAGCATAGGAAGAGTACGTTCCGCCTGCAGCTCCACAGTCTGTCGGTGATGGTTTGGGGTGGGATGACTGCCATGGGTCTCACTAAACTTCTATTTGTGCCAAGTGGTACCAGACTGAACTCGCAATAGCCTACTACGTACATCACCAACATTCTGGAGCAGATCGTGAAGCCAGCGTTCGAGAGAGAAAATGATAACGACAGTGTCATGCAGCGAAAGTTATTTGTTGACAATGACATAGGAGCAGGATGGCGCACGCTGTCATACATCAGCTGTGACGACAGGGGAACGGACATTAGCCCCCCGGACAAAAGCCCCCCGGACAAAAGCCCCCCGGACATTAGCCCCCCGGACATTAGCCCCCCCGAAGTAGGACATTAGCCCCCCCAGTCTATGATATCATTACCTATAAATGATGCACAAAATGCAACAATAGGCCTAAGTGAAGCATATGTTTATAGGCCTGCATTGCACATTGGTTTAACATTTTAAGATTATGCTAAGTTAATTGAAGATTTATTATGCATATTATAAAACATTTAAAGGCATTAATTGTACGACGCGAACAACTCATTGTGTAAAGTCTCTCACAAATGTAAAAAAATATAAGTCCAAAGTTTGTGAAATCTAGATAAAAGTTTAATGCCTAACTGACTTTAACAAACCTTCGTTGTAGCCATAACTGACACTAACAACTAGGCCGACCTACTGTATTTTGAATTGAAACGACGCTAATTACGGTAGTCTACGAAGCTGAGACGTAGCCTAACTGACGTTAACAAACCTTTATTGTAGGACACTAAACAAATAGACAGTATAGGCCCTACGCGATTCCCATTCGTTCATTTCAAATCTAAGTCTATTATAAGCCTACTGACACGATTAGGACCTATAGATATGACACTAAGAACTTTCGTATGCATGTGAATGCCAGTGACAAGTCATCAGTTACGGCACTATTCGATGATTTGCACATAGGGGGGCTTTTGTCCGGGGGGGCTAATGTCCTAGGTGAAATCGGGGGGCTTTTGTCCGGGGGGCTAATGTCCGGGGGGGCTAATGTCCGGGGGCTTTTGTCCGGGGGGGCTAATGTCCTACACCCGTGACGACAATGTGGCTAGACGACAACCTCCCGTTACACATAAAGCCGAAGGATTGGCAACCCAACTCTCCGGACCTCTTTCCTATTGAGAACTTGTGGTGTATTTGATCTCTCAGCGTGTATAAAGATCCTGAGCCAAAGAACACTGATCAACTCAAGCGTCACCTCCAACGAGCGTCGAGATCAATAGCAGTTGGGGCACTTCAGAGGCTGATCCAGTCATGCCGGATAGAGTCTAAGCAGAAAGGAGACACTGTACGCTAATAGCCTACGTCTGTGTATGTCCTATATATTCAACAACAGTGTCTTGTCACGCTTGTATACGAGGCTATGCGTATACACAGCTTCTTTATTGTGTTAATTTGATAAACGCAGTTTTCCCCGCAAAAACTGGTCACCTTTACATTTTCTTATAAATAATGGCGAAAACGGACCGGATCATAATCAAATTTGTACCAGTATCTTTCATATGGCTGATGTATACACTGAACAAATATTATAGAGAAATATGAAGTCGTTACTGAGATAACGCATTTTGAAAACGGTGAACGAACTTTCGTGTCACCCTATATATCCTTTCCCAAATCTTTTTCCATGTCCATTGCTCAGCTACTCAAAATCGCCAACTTAATCTCAGAATGGATGTCGTCCAAACTTCCCTGCCTGAACTTCTCCAAAACAGAATTTATTATCTTAGGTCTCACATACCAAATCAATAAAATCTTTGTCCCTTCAATCCATCTATCCTCTAGCTCTTCAACTCTTACCTTTAACCCTGATGCCTTTGGTCGCAATCTTGGCGTAAGAGATTTTTTAAAGAAATTTTTGGAACTGCACAACCAGCAATTTTATCCAGCAAAATTTCTGACCACCTTTTATTAGTCGTGTGCAAGAAATTTTTTCGTAAAATATTGCAAGTCGCCGGCGAAAAAAATCTGATGACCTTTTTTCAGTCCTATCACAAATTTCCCCAGACATGCAAGTCGCCGCGTATAAACCTGATGACCTTTTTTACGTCATCCATTTGAAAATAATTATTGAAAATAGGCCTTCCAGCATTCCAGCACATTATTTCCTTTCGCTCCTCCGTTATAAACGGCAGTCACCTTTTTCTAACGATTATCACTTGCTTTTACAACTGCACAAATTCATTTAGGCTACACCTGCACATTTTGCATTGAACTGCGCGCTAAAAATCTCTGCTTGGAGTTACCTTTGATTCACATAATTAGGCTATCTCCTTCTCAAACTACATTTTCAGCATATCCTGCTTAATAGGGCGTCCTGACCGGGTCATGCGCTCTGCTGCTCGGCTTATTGGTCATATCCCAAAATTTGCCCAAATTTCTGCTTACATGCGTGATGTTCGGCACTGGCTTCCAGTCCCGCAGCGCATCTCGTACAGGATAGCAGCACTTGTCTGGCGGTCCTTAATTGGTAGTGCGCCTTCCTACTTATCTGATCTCTGTCGCCCTGTCTCTGTGGCAGCCTCCCGTAGAATTTTACGCTCTTCGGCCAATGGAGAGCTGCTGGTCCCTCGAACCCGCTCTGCTGCCAGACAGCGTCGAGCCTTCTCGGTTGTTGGCCCTCCACATGGAATGGGCTCCCGCTTGCACTACGATTACTACCTCGGAATAATTTGCCTGCTTTCTACAAGTTGCCCAAGACCTATCTTTTTAGCTGTGGCTGGATTGGGAGCGCCTCTGAGTAGGCTTCTTGAAGGGGCGCTATATAAGTTTTTGGAATGAATGAATGAATGAATGCATAATCGTAAATCGTAACCTCAGTCGCATTCGACCCACGGTCGGCTTTAAAACAGGTTCCACCATTGCTATCTCCATTGTCCACTCAAAATTTGAGTAGACTTACTGGAATTCTCGTTTCCTCAACCTTGAATCCACACAACTGAAACCTCTAGGCCTACAACTCATCCAAAATTCATTAGCCAGAGCCGTCACATGAACTCTCAAACATAGCCACATCAACCCAATCGTAAAATCACTATATTGGCTTCAAATCACAGAGGGAACCCATTTCCAAGTTCTATAACATCTAACCATTACCTAAAATTCATCACAATACTCTCAGCCAAGATATCTTCGTGAACTCTTCTCCATTCAGCCAACCCGCTCTACCCGATCTTCCGTCTGTCTCATTCTTTCTCGACTTCCTGTCAATACTCATCTGAAATTCTCAAACCGAGTCATAGCAAACACTGCACCACGCGTCTGGGATGATCTTCCTCATAAATTTCGTTCTTTTCCCGTTCCCCCTCTATCCTTGCTGGTCACTCACCATCACCTTTTTCAGTCTCCTCTATTCATCGCTGCTCGTGCTTTCCATTCTAAACCGAAGTCTCACCTCCTTAAGATCTCTTACCCCTACTAAACTCAGCTCTTCCCTGATCTTCCACTTCCAATATTATTGTAGATCAAAACGCCACACCCCATAACAGCTACTATGGCACCTCTGATCCTCTCGTGACCTGACTATGGCATCCTTAGAAATACCCAGTTCAATGTCAATATTATAGGCCCGTCATCGTTAAACTTTTTTAAAACGAACTTCTGCATGTTCGTTCCCATAAAAAAATTAGTAGCGGTAATTCTCGTCTCCCATTAGTTATTCATTCGGTTTGGGTCCACTATTCCGAGGGTCCATTATTCCGAAGGTCCACTATTCCGAACCCTAACCCTAAAACTAACCCTAAACCTAACTATAATCCTAACCCTAACTCACCCCAACCCTAACCATAACCCTAACCATAACCCTGACCCTAAACCTAGCCCTAAACATAACCCAAACCCACCCCAACCCTAACCCTAAACCTAACCCACCCAACCCCAACCCTACTCTACACAACCCTAACCCCAACCCACCCTAACCCAACCCTAACCCAACTCTAACCCTAACCCACCGTAACCCCAACCTGGCTAACCACCAAGGATAACGAACAAAATATAGCGGATATTCGGAATAGTGGACCTTCGGAATAGTGGACCCTCGGAATAGCGGAGAGTAGGCTACCAGAAGTAGGTTATCATAGCAGGAAGTTATTTAAACTCTGACAGCAATAAAAATTCCAAACTCTTGTTTTTATAACGTTCTAGGAATACGAGGAAATTTTTATGAATCGCTACGCTCATTATTTATTCATCCCTGCCTTTACAGGGAATTTTTATATTGCATCTGGTTTCCGTTTGCCTCATTTCTGATCCCAGAATAATCGCCGTGGATAATTTTCTCTGCACTAACTCTCAACTGTTTTAATGAAAACTTTTGTATTCACGAGCGCCGAACTTTTTTGTGCTGAGAAAGAACCCACTTACGTAATAAATCGTCCACTGATTGCGATAACTCACTTGAACCGTGTGCGACCTCCAACATTTCTTTGCAGTGACCGAGTTTTTCTGGTTCAACAAGTTCATAACCGTGATCTTTGCCGGTCTCAGTGAAATTTGCATCAATCTGAAAATCCGAGGTGGGAGAGGACACACTTGCATCACGTCTATATAAAATTATTGGCTCATCTCTGACTCCATCTAAAGTCACCCCCTCGTGGTGTATATCTAAAACAGCGCAACGAAAAAGGATACTGATTTGACGTAATCGATAATCGTTATAATAAACATAATTATTATTATAACAATAATTAGGCCTACTATTAGGGAGAGCGGGGCATAATGGGATATTTAAGACATTTTGAAGTTTACATCATATAATTAATAAGAAATCAATGCTTTTTGTACTCACATTATGCAGGCGGGGGTTGAACGCAGTGGGAGCGCTTTTGAAATGTTCTTGCTGCGAGAAGCGCTTTATAAATGGTCAGATAAGATAAGATGCAGGCATATAATTATAACGTACGACGTCGACTAGAAAAATTTGGATCCTGCTCAGCTAAAGTGCCTCGAAAGGCCGCCGAATTGAAACGCTGAACGGTTATAGAGAGCCTTTGCAACAGAAAACAGGTCTCAGATCATCAGAAGACAAAGTTAGGATGCGACCTAAATCTGACAAAAAGCGCAAATTGGACCTAAGGTCTCAAGGGCTAGAGGGACAAAGAAATGTGTGTTTAGAAGAGCGACGCATTTGGTATTTTTCCTATCCGCTGCTATCTCGGCTGCCGCACCCACCGTCGATGCCGTTGCCTGGACATATGAAGGTGCAAGGGTGTCAAATACAGTCGCATCCCACAGAAGCTGGCGATCCGCACGCCATGGAATCATTGTCGGTCTGACAATGATTCCATGGCGTGCGAGTCGCCA
The DNA here is from genome assembly GCA_949752735.1 of Lumbricus terrestris. Classification (NCBI taxonomy): domain Eukaryota; kingdom Metazoa; phylum Annelida; class Clitellata; order Crassiclitellata; family Lumbricidae; genus Lumbricus; species Lumbricus terrestris. Next base: position 2,554,126 of record OX457042.1, on the reverse strand, counting down.
TCTTCTGGTCTTCTGCCATCCGTGCGTAGTAGCCCGGGTGATTCTTTTATCGAAGGGATCCCTGCTTTTGAAAGGGAGCTGTGTACGATGTCGTTGATGGTGCTATGCCGAGCAATTCGACCGAAGCGAAGACTGCCGAGAGAGCAGGACAGGCCGTCGTTGCCTCTGACGTCAATTTAGGATCCCTCGGGGACTTCATTGCTAACTATTGTTTAAAAACTAGTCCGGAATTGTCAGGCCTCGTCTTCAGGGTTTGAAGAGAAAGTTCCTTTAAAAGCGACCAAGTTATAGCGCTGAATGTTGACAGACAGACGCTGGAAAAGAAAAGTTGCTTCGCGTCTGTCACCAGTAATGGACGATATGCGCTTGCCGATTTTGTTGAAGAATTCCAAGGCTGATGGATTAAGCGAGCCTAGGGTCTCTATGGTCACTGGTTGGAAGATGTAAGAAGCGGGAAGACCTGCATATTTCTGGGTTTTACGGTTGGCCGCCTGCACTGATGCCGGTCCGACGAGATTGGCCGGTTGAGTAATTCATTCATTCATTCATTCATTCATTCATTCCAAAAACTTATATAGCGCCCCTTCAAGAAGCCTACTCAGAGGCGCTCCCAGTCCAGCCACAGCTAAAAAGATAGGTCTTGAGCAACTTGTAGAAAGCAGGCAAATTATTCCGAGGTAGTAATCGTAGTGCAAGCGGGAGCCCATTCCATGTGGACGGGCCAACAACCGAGAAGGCTCGACGCTGTCTGGCAGCAGAGCGGGTTCGAGGGACCAGCAGCTCTCCATTGGCCGAAGAGCGTAAAATTCTACGGGAGGCTGCCACAGAGACCAGATAAGTAGGAAGGCGCACTACCAATTAAGGACCGCCAGACAAGTGCTGCTATCCTGTACGAGATGCGCTGAGTAATGTAAGAAGCGGCACAAGTATGCACAATTGTGGCGTCCCATGCCAGGTACTTCCCCTCTGACCAGAGTATTAGGGTTGCACCGTCGGACCTTTTGCTGTCAGATCTAAATAGGCCCGAGGGTTCCTTGACTCTCGGAATATCTGCTTTGAGGAGGGCGCGCCAGATGATGTCGTTTATGGCGTGGTGGCGCAAAGAGCGTCCCAAGGCCCTCCTACAAACGAAGCCATGGTGGCCCTCCGGGCCAACTCCAGCGCCACAGTGGCATGTGTGAGGACCGCACAAGTCCAGACCCAACCTCAATCCCACCGCCACCCGGACCGCCTCATTATCCAACGCGAGGCCACACGCGGCAATCGGGAGCGCAGTCAGCCAGTCTGCTGAATGAGGACCGCTGACCGCGATCAGCCTGGCTTGGTTGACCAAATCGACGACACTCCTGCTGACTTTCAACTTATCCTTCTTGATCAGAGGCCGATCCCAGCAACTCTGTCGGATGGGCAGAAGGTCTATCAGTAGTAGGAAAACGGGGCGGCTAGAACATGAGACCATATCTTACCTTAGCGTCGGGAACAGGAACCATATAACACATGTAAAAAATATCTAATATATAGTGATAATGTCGGAGTAGTAGTAGTAGAGGTAGCTATTGTGGATGTAGTTTTAAAGTCGAGCATAGGGCGGATTCTGCGCAAATAACGTGCGTGCATGAAGCAAGTGCGGGTAAGTTTGGTTATGTGGTCGGAGAAGCTAAGATTCTGGTCAAAGATAACACCTAGGTTTCGGACAAGAGAATTTTCAATGAAAGTGTGGTTGGAAGAAGAGTCAATGTTAAAGGAAAAGAGAGGATCTGGTTTCTTATGTTGTTCTCGGAGGCCTATTAGTATAAATTCAGTTTTGGAGGAGTTCAGACACAGGAAATTTGAGGTAATCCAGAAGGTGATTGGGTGACCACACAGAGAAGATTACCTGTGGAGGCAGAGAAGGTGCTTGGAGAGAAAAAGATGAATTATAATTGGATGTCGTCAGCATATAGATGATGGTCGACAGTGGATGTTTTTATGAGTGAGCTGAGTGGAGGAGTGTGGAGTATGAAGAAGAGAGCTCCGACTGCCCAAGGACAGAACCTTGCGGAACACCACAGGTGAGAGGGCATGATTGAGATGACGTTTCAGGTGTTTTGACTGAGAAAGAGCGTGAAGAGAGATAGGACTGAATCCAAAGGAAAGCGGGGTCGGTAAAGCCAAACCAGGAAGACAGTCTTTGGAGTAGTATGTTGTGGTCAATGGTGTCAAAGGCTGCAGAAACATCAAATAGGCAAATACAGGAGATTTGTTGATTGCAGAGACAAGTTTGTTTTAGATGGAAGTGAGTAGTGCTTCTGTTGAATGCTTCTTAGTAAAACCGGAATGGTTTGGGTTAAGGAGTGAATTTGAAGTCAAGTAGTCTTTGATCCGAGAGAGTACAACGCGTTGTTATTTTAGAGATGAATGACAGGCTAGAAACAGGTCGGTAATTTGAACAGATTTCCTTATCAAGGAATGGTTTTTTGAGGAGTGGAGTTACCAAAGAATGCTTGAAGAGGAAGGGAAAGATGCCAGTAGATAAGGAGAGGTTGATTATTTTTTTGATGATGGGGACAATGATAGATGCGCAATCTTTCAGTAGGGAGGTAGGCATAGGGTCAAGGTCGCACTGTTTATTTGGGAGAGATTTAATCAATTGGACACTCGGATGTTGGGTGGAAGACAGAAAATGATGATTGAGGTGGGGAAGACGGAAGGTCGTGAGTGTAGGAAGGTGTATCTGCAGGTGAATTGATGGTAGATTTTGAGAGAAGTGTTTGCAGAGGGAGACGTAAAGTAGTTACTTTTCCTGAGAAGAACGAACAAAATGAGTCAGCTATTGAGGAAGGAGTAGAGAGTTTAGAAGTGGGCTAGAGTGGGCTAGTAGGAGTGGCCAGTGTAAGTAAAAACGTTTTAAATTAAGGGTGGCTCGATAGGTCGAGAACGATTTTGAATGCAGACAAATATATGTTATACACAATATAATGTGGAAAGTTGTATACTGGCGGATAGGCTGTTCAAATGAGAATGTTACGCAAAAAATTAGATCACTGGCTCACTTATTCAAATTTTAGCGCCAATATCCGTGACGTCATCAAATTCGTGCCAAGCAAACGTCCAGTTAGGCCGAAAACAATATTGTACGACCATCATTGTTAAACCACACATAATTAAGTAACTAATACAAATCATCATTTAGTATTTAATTATGTTTCCTTTACTCTTTATTACAGCCTCAAGTCGATTAGGCATCGAGCCAATTAGATTTTTCAGAGTTGTCAGAGGTATCGATGTCCATGCCTTACGAAGCCGACGTTTTAATGTGTTCGATGTCTAGGGTTCGGGATCGGCATAAACATTTGCCGCAATCAGGGCCGGATTAACAAATGTGGGGGCCCTGTTCGGTAAAACTGTGGGGGCCCAAACCTTACAGAAGCACAACAAAATGACTCACAAAACGTGTTATATTCAACGAATCAACTTTCGTCTATTATTAATTCATTACTTATATTATTTTTAACATAATCAACAGGTCTTTTAATAGTGTTAAACAACCGATATAACTTTTACGGTTTAAGAATATTAAAGTGATTCATGGTCAGTCATTCTTCTGACCAGCGCACAGCACTCGCACAAGCAAACAGTGCAGAAGCGATTTTATGCCCAAAATAAATTCTTGGCTATGAAAATTTCTGGTAGACCTGCGGCAGAATAACGGCCAGGGCAAATGGTTCTTACCAGGGCATTTGGCCTGATTTTCCCTGCTGTGCATGGTCCCACACTGTTTACAAACTAAAATATATTTTCGCGGTTATGCCGGTATAGTAGATCCTGGCTCAAGCTCCATCCTGCTTATGTGAGCTTTCACTCCGGTGTTTATTATGTCTCTCTAGACAGCCGTTCACTGCGCTCAGCTGCTCGTGGAGAATTCCTTGTTCTTTTTTCGAGTATTGTGACCATGCAACGACGAGCATTCTCGGTAGTGGGCACAGTTATCTGGAATAGCCTCCCCGTGGCTCTCTCGCTTCCCGTGACTCTGCTGGCTCTTTCTTTCGTCTTCTCAACTTTTCTTTTTGGCAACGCCTGCGTTGGGAGCACCTTCGAGTAAAAATCTGAAGGGGCTCTATATAAATTTATGAGATTGATTGAATTCGTAAAAATAGGGTGCGTACTGCATGTAGGTCTACTCAATGTTATTATCACGCCATTTCATAATGCGTAGCATAGCACTAGAGTTCCGATCAGATGATGTATTAAATGTTTAAATAAGCAAAAATCGTATAACTCTTACTAGCATTTCTGACTGATTTTTAAGATCAATCCGCCTGGCAATGAAAACTGCAATAAGGGCCCCCACAATTTTTAAATAAGCAAAAGACGTACAACTCTTACTAGCATTTCTGCCTGATTTTAAGATCTATCTGCCTAGCAATGAAAACTGCAATAAGGGCCCCACAATTTTTAAATAAGCAAAAAACGTATAACTCTTACTAGCATTTCTGACTGATTTTAAGATCAATCTGCCTGGCAATGAAAACTGCAATAAGGGCCCCCACAATTTTTAAATGAGCAAAAAGCGTATAACTCTTACTAGCACTTCTGACTGATTTTAAGATCAATCTGCCTGGCAATGAAAACTGCAATAAGGGCCCCCACAATTTTTAAATGAGCAAAAAGCGTATAACTCTTACTAGCACTTCTGACTGATTTTAAGATCAATCTGCCTGGCAATGAAAACTGCAATAAGGGCCCCCACATGTTCAAAAGTTGCATAATGCTAAAGTCACTGGTTTTTGAATAATTTGACAGTTTCATATATTTGAACTCAGTTTACTATTATAATTAGCAATGATGAAAAAATTCTTATTGCATGTGTGGGGGCCCCCTAAAGTGTGGGGGCCCCTGTTCGGCCGAACATGTCGAACATGCCTTAATCCGGCCCTGGCCGCAATAATACTCCAAACATTTTCTATTGGTGACAAATCCGGCGAATTAGGCGGCCAGTCCCCCCGGTGAGATGTAGGCCCTATCCATTGACATTTTTGTTCAACCATTCGACTGAGGCCTTTGATGTGTGTGTGTGCACGTACAACGTCTTGTTGAAATAATCTTTCGCCGTTATTATTAAACATTTTTGTGGCTGTTAACTGAGCGCAGACTGCAGTTATCTGGAATGCGGGTTTGACCTCTTTCTCCAATATCTCATTAATATAATACGTCAAAGTGACTGAATTTTTATTTTGAATGATATGAAGTTTTGTTAATCCAAGAAATGTTATGCTTCCCCACACCAAAACTGAGGGATGAACTTCACCTGTGGAGCGCACGGAACAGAACTTTCTTGTGATCCCCACACAACGTCGTTCTTTCTGTTGGGTACGTGTTAGAGTTTGAAGGGCGATTCATCACTGAACATAACACGCGACCAATCAATATCTTTGAACTTCTTCGCGAAGTTTACTCAGCGAGCTTTGTAAGCATCAGTTAACTTTGGGACTTTTGTCTTTTGAAACTCTTCCATTTCAGCGTCGTCCGCATATAACGCCTGATTGTCTCTTTGTAAGGCGTTTGTCTTTTAACCGATGTTCTAATTTTCGCAAACTCTGTCCTCGCCTATATTTAGACTGTTTGATCAGTTTTTGAGCGGCAGCGGTCAGCAGGGTCTTTCCACCACCGTTATATCGAATCCGGAGCGTCTCGTTTGGACACTGCTTGTATCGTTTGGCCCACTTGTTAATCCACGATTTAGAACGACCCAATTTCTTTCCCTATACCACTTTAACTGTACCTTTCTTCCAATAATCCTAATCCTAACCCTAACCCTAACCCTTGTGGGGCGCGGTGGTGTAGTGGTGGCGTCGTTGCCTTGAAACCGGAAGGTTCGAGGTTCGAAGCCACCTCACGTCGCCACGTAGGGACCTTGGGCAAGTCCTTCACTCGCAATAATTATTGCTCAGCGCTTCGGCGTGAAACTCCGCTGCAGTGTCCGCTCTGCAGTCGGGAGCGCCTCTGAGTAGAGAGCTTGAAGGGGCGCTATAACAAGTGCACATACAAGCAAAAAACAAGCAATAATGTAATAGCTTGATCCCTAATTTGCGATTCGTTTAAGGCCGCCATTGCCTAATCGGCGTATTCACCAGTCAATGATAATGCTGCTTGTTTACGTTTACTTGGCACGAATTTGATGACGTCGCGAATATAACATAACATAACATAACAGAGTTTTCGGTGGTTCAGAAGACTCGTGATCTGTGTGAGAACCGCCACTTTACAATGTTTTAAATTCCTATCTGCTCTAGCTTAGCCTTGAAGTTTATGAGTGTCTCCACCGACACTGCCTCTTCACTCAGCTCGTTCCAGGCATTCACTGTTTTGCTGATAATTTTTTTTGCTTGATGGTACCCTCGGACTGTCTGAATATTTTATAACCTATTGATGTCCTCTTAAACCTCTAGTGTCAGCCAATTGAAAAATCTTGAGTATGGTGTTATTTCTTTGTTTGTCATCATCAGCTTGTATGTCTCAATAAAATCCCCTCTACATCTTCGTTTCTCCAGTGTTGTCAATGCACATCTTATCAATCTTTCTTCGTACGTTAAAGCTCCATATCCTCTGATCATCTTAGTTGCTCACCGTTGCACCTTTTCTAGCACCTGCTTATCTTTTTGTGTGTATGGATTCCATACCTGAACACAGTAATCTAAGGTCTAAGTGACGTCTGACTATTGGCGCTAAAATTTGAATAAGTGAGCTAGTGATCTTTTGCGTAACATTCTCATTGAACAACCTATCCGCCAGTATACAACTTTCTACATTATGTATAACATAAGTATATCTGTCTGCATTCAAAATCGTTCTGGACATATCGAGTATATATATATATATATATAAAATATATATATATATGTGACATTGATTATGGGGTCTTAACGTTGAGTTGTTTGAGACGCGTGAAATAGTTGTTTTCGGTGCATTTTAATTTTTTTTTGCTCGTTTGAAGAACAAAATACGAGAAACCTGTCGATGATTTGCGTAACGAAATCAAAGGTATTAAAGTTCACGGACTGTAAGTAGGCTATTTATAACTAGCGATCAGCTAGCTATCTCAATAAATTTAGTTATAACGCTGACAGGCAGCGTCGAACGTTTAAAGAAATCCCGAAGAGGCTATTCATTTATTTATTGTAACCATCAACCATAAAACAATTAGTCAGACTATACCGTGCATCACATAATAGGATGGCAACAAGGAAGGCCCTAAGCGATGAATATCCCGCTAACAGGGACACAAGGTTAAATATCTTCGTAGTCATGAACCAAGTAGGCCTAGTCGCGTAGCAGTCTTTTAGCCATTTGCAAACTGGACGTCTGTTGGATATGACATTGAGTTCCATACAAATGGTCCAGTGAATTTAATATCGAATCTTCGTGAGTTTAAGCGAGCGGATATGGCACGATAGTGGGAAGAGTTCCTAGTTGAGTACTGTAGTGGTATACATCAGATACTTGTTGGAAGTACCCTGTAAAGTTAAGGGATAGAAGATCATGGGTAAACCGATACATAAAAACCCCTATCTGGAAAGTCATTATTTGGTGGAACGTTAATTAATTGAATGATTTAAATAAAGGGCTTGAGCGAGTAAGAGATTTAATTCGAGCTATAATAAATGTACGTATTGCGCGTTTTTTGAGAAGTACTAATTTATTGAGTCTGGATTTATTCGTAAATGCCAAAACTAAATTGCAATACGAGAGATAAGGATATGTTAATAAATAGTACAATTTAACTCGAATAGTGGGAGGGAGTATATGGGAGGTTCGACGAAGGATTCCAAATTTTTTTGCAATTTTTGCAGAGATATAATCATATTAAATATTATTTAATATGATCATTCCACGAAAGGTGTTGATCAATGTACAAACCAAGAAATTTAGTGGAGCTAACCTGCGTTATGGAGGATTCATTAATAGACAGTTGCAATGAATCACTCCACATCTTTTTATTAGTCCGAAACAGTATGAAAATAGTTTTATCAAAATTAAAGGAAAGCCCATTTGCAGAGAACCACTCGGATATGAAGATAAGCTCATGATTTATTGTCTGCATGAGAGTCTGGTAGGATTTATGAGAGTGGAAGACATTGGATATAAGCAGGGCTTAAAGTGTGCCTGGACGGTCATGGACGGCGTCCATGCACTTGTTTGAAAACTTGAACGCCGTCCAGCCACTTATTGGCGAGCACAAACTAGAAAGGTAAGGGGCGTCCATGCACTTCTTTTGGAGAGGTAAGGGGCGTCTAGGCACTTATTTTTCCACGCTTTAGGCTCTGGATATAAGTACATTATGAGGGAATAAGCTCGCTGACACACACACACCAACGCACCCACCCACACAAGCAAAAACACGCACACACGCGCACACATGCCCACACAATATATATATATATTAGGGTGACAACGAAATGCATGGTCAAAAAATAATTTTGCCTAATCCAGTTTCCCACCCACTAAAAATGTTTTTTATGACAAGAAACTCATGTGTTACAAATTTTATTCAGATTGATAAATATTTAGAGGTAGCTCCGCGCGTTAGTAGTTTGTAGCAGCGTATCACATCATTTCTTTAAAATCGCATATGGAAATAACTTATATCTACAGAGAACAGGCTGCGCTGTGACTCATTGTTCATATTGACTAAGAATAATAATGTTTCTTGAAATTTTTAATCTTTCCCAATTCTTGGTTGTTGTTATAATAACATGGATAAACCAAAAAAGGCTAAATATAAAGACTGTATATGTCACTTCATACAACTTCCAGCACTACATGCCTTCATGATGGTGCACGCCTGTGTTTTGTCTGGTACAAAAGCGTATCCCAGTGGATGAGCTTGGTTTGTATACCAAAATCATGGAATTAGTCGATGCCAAAGCGCTCAGCACCAGACGGGACCTCCAGTGGCATAACATCAAGATATAATTTAACAGATTTAGAGACTCACGTATACATATTTGAAGCAGATCCGGTATGAAAACGGTATAAAGGTGACAACAACTGCACTGGTTTGAATCCGATGCAAAGTGAGTTTACCGAACTCATCCAGCTCAATGATATTCAGCCAAGACTGTTAGGACTACTATGAGCTCTTTCACCTGGCACTGATATTTTTAGAAGGAGTGGAAAGTGGGGAATATGTGCGTATCCATGCCCCTGGAGCCCATGCATCCCATAGAGCTAGTTAGCCTATAGATGGATGGCAAGGTCACATACAGTTTTAAAAGTTACTTATTTCACTCTCAATAAACGTCACCAAACGCGAGTTGTCAGCTCTCCAAGAGTTCAAAGCAGTTGTGAAGTTGTGCATTAAGTGTCTGTACGCACATGCATGATCCTCGCAACGACTTGAATCTTCCGCATGAGTTTGATGCATACAGACAAACAACCAAACTTTTGCCGATTCAGCAATCAAGTCCCTCTGCAGTCATTTGTAGCATCTAGGAGAAATCCTAAATGGTCTTACTTTCTTTGATACAATGGTTCCTCTGGAAGGAAGCAATGGTCACAGCCATAAGTAAAGAAACTCATGGACAAAGTCCTTGACACGTTGTGCTGCATGGCACTGTTACTATACCAATGCAGCGATGGTTGTCACAACATACTTAGCAGCTTCTTGTGGCAATTGGAATATCACATGACTTCCTGTCCTTAAAACCTTCACCCTAGCACTTGAGAGAGCATATTTTCTGAGTATGCTAGTGCTCTAATATGAGCAGAGAGTCTGATGGTGGTCAACAATGCCGCTGATTCATTCAATGGTGTCCTTGATCACTATGAAAAACAGAATCAATTTCTGTAATAAGTTGCCGAGTGCACCCTAATGTACAAGTGCTGCATCAGCCCCACGCAATGACTTGCAACTTCTACGCGACTTGTACAGCTACGGGGGATACAAATGCAGCGATTTCCAACGCTGCAATTTAGACATTCTCGGGTCATTTGTGGTATTTGAGTGAAGTTCTTGTAGGGCTTGCGTTTTTCTATCCCAGTGTGCCAGTTGAAATGAAGATAGCAATGGTTGCAGCTGTGAGAAAGACTGGACACCCAGACCATCCTCGTCGCAAAGTTCTCACTGCAGCAGACATCCAAGACAAACAGCTGTGTGACTTCGTGTCTCAGCACACCAGAACACTGTTCACTGCTCTTGACATCCCGCATGACTTCCTCATACATGATCCCAACACATGGGAAAATAATGAGGCCTATACTGATGGTCAGAAGAAGCTCAAAGGGTTGAAGGTGGTGAACGATGCAGCGGAGCGTGGTGTTGCACTTGTCCAGTCCTTCAACAGTGTCATCACCAACCAGAAGGAACAGAAACAGTACCGCTTGCAGGTGGTAGAGAAGCATCGCCAGACCTTCCCTAATGCCAACAAATCAACTGTGCTTGGACATTAACTTGCAGTCCGACACTTGATGATAAAATATCAAACTTTGACATTATTGAATGTTAACACACCAGACCAAGATTTACTGAAATGTTTCAAAATGTTGTGTTCTTTATTATTACTAATATTTTGATTAATCTAGTAAGAGCAATAGAACATGGAAACTTGGGAAGGTAAAAGTTTACTTCCATATAGAACACTGTAGAAAAGTCAAATTTAACATTTGACTAATTTGTCGCAATGCTTCGTAATAAATACAAAATCTTTAAACTATGACTTTGTGGAGCTACCAGTAAATGTTGTTATAATGTTCCAAAACTTGGTGTGCTTCAATCTTTATGTAAAATTAACAGAAGTAAGGGGTGGGAGGGTAAGAATTTGAAAAAAATTTGGAGTGCCACCCTAATATATATATATATATATATTATCTGGTATCATTAGGGTAGTCCCTAATTCACGGTGAAAGAGTGAAAAAAATCACGGCATACTTTTGCAAAAATCAAAAAAATTCACGGCACCGTGCAGCTCCCAGTCACAATTTCTGAATTATGTTGATTTTAAAAGTTTTAGCTTCAAACCAAACAGTGGTCACAGACACAGTTATCAATGAAATTACAGTGATTGCCTATGATTTTTTGCATATTCATTGATCGTAAATAGAGAATAGACTTATCCTTAACCCTCAGGCTACCAAGCTTTTTTTTGTAACACGGACTACCAAGGGGGTTGGTTACCACATCTTCCCCCTAGATTTTGGGCTTGGTTTGAGATATCATAACGTAATATACGAATGGATTCAGCATTCATTTCTGCACAAAATGGTATATATAGGTTTAGAAAATATGAACGCATCTCGAAATTATGATTTTTTTTACCATGGGTACCGTCGATTCCACAAAACGTACACTTACGCATGGGGAATATATTAGATTCTGTGTGTTTTAAACATGATTTATATATTAAAAATAGTTTACATATGATAAAGTCCAATGTTCAACTATAAAAACTAGTAAAAAGTCTGTTTTATGTTCAATCAAAAAAAAATGTGGTTTGGGTCCACTATTCCGAGGGTCCACTATTCCGAAGGTCCACTCTTCCGAACCCTAACCCTTAACCTAACCCTAAACCTAACTATAACCCTAACTCACACCAACCCTAACCCTAACCCTAAACCTAACCCTAAACCTAACCCTAACCCACCCCAACTCTAACCCCAACCCTAACCATAACCCTATTCCTAAACCTAACCTTAACCCACCCAACTCTAACCCCAACCCACCCTAACCCAACCCTAACCCAACCATAACCCTAACCCACCGTAACCCTAACCTGGCTAACCACCAAGGATAACGAACAAAATATAGCGGATATTCGGAATAGTGGACCTTCGGAATAGTGGACCCTCGGAATAGCGGGCCGACACCAAAAATGTTGTAGCTGCTGAAAAACGCTTACGTAGACATCATCGGCTTGCGTTGTAAAAAACCCAACATTTTCACACATTTTAATTTATTTTGAGCACTTTCGGTCATAAAAAGACATATTATTTAGTATTAGAAAATAGCCCTGAATGCCCTCTACAGAATGGCATAATTTATTTCTATTAAAAAATAAATTATGGATAAGTTATAATAGAAAAAACATAAAAATTTTATGAAAATAAAACACCTTTATATACATTTTAATTTATTTTTAGCACTTCCGGTTGTCAAAAGACAACTCAATGAGCATGGAAATGTAGCCCCATATTTCCCTCTATAGAATGGTATAATTTGTGTCTCTTCATATTAAAGTGCGCAAAAGTTATAGTCGATAATCTAATGTGGGTGGTATCCATTCCTCTGGTACCTTGGGTATATCGGGTAGAACTTTTGAACGGTAGGGGGCATCATCAAAATGTTTAGCTGAAAATGTGTGCCAATGAACCCTCTACAGCTACCTAAAACGTCAAAATTTATTCCTAACATTCTTGGTAGTCTGAGTCTACTCTATGAGTACTTTATAAAAAAAAGTCTTACTATTATAGCTCTAGTATTGGCCGGTTGAACAACTATGCTCCGTAGGCCTACTTAATTAACGCAACGAAAGTGCTCAACGTGTGTCTTGTTAACAAAATCAGTTACGCCTCGTATATCCTGAAGCAAATAGTAGATAGCTCTTCTTCGCGTTACACACCATCATAACCTGAAGGGCTAAATTGTCAGTAAAACGTTGACGCTGTGGCGTGTTGACCATATTGTACTGACTGACGAAGTGTCAGTCAGTACAATATGGTCAACACGCCACAGCGTCAGCATTAATTTAATGGTTCTACGCTGTTTTTGGTCGTCGGCGCCATTTTTGACGTGTTTCGCAACCATTTCTAACGTGTTTTCACATAAAAAGTGCTGAAAATGTGAAAAATCACGGAAAATCACGGCAAAAGGCAAAATTCACGGCAAACGGCGAAATTCACGGTTTCCGAGATCTCCGTGAATTCGTGATTTAGGCATTACCCTATGTATCAAATCCACAAGAATGCTGACTAGATGGCCGTCGGAGTAAAATCCTTGGTAAAGTCAAAGACAATCACGTGTACCTGACGGCATGGGCGGAGTTTATCAGGGGCTAGAGGGGGCTAAGATCCCCAAGAAGACCCAGAGTCATTTTTAACCATGTAGACTAAATGGTATCTTTTCTCGTGCTTAGCCCTCCCCCCACGCGAAAAAACGAATGACTAAAAGGGTCATCAACTTTTTGGGCCAGGAAAATATTTCTCAATTTCTGGACCGAGTCTCAGCCCCCACAAATTTAGCCCCTCCAAGTCTTTGTCTGCTAAGGCTGTTTGCGAGGCTCTGATGAAGTTGTTCATGGATGTAGGAGTTCCGTCAGTGATAACGAGTGACAGAGGAACAAATTTTACAGCCAGTCTAACGAGATAATTTCTGAAATTGATGGAATGTTGTCCTCGATTCGATTCGCCAGGACATCCAGAGGCGGCCGGAATAGTGGAGAGATGGAATTAAACGTTCAAGAAGATGGTCCATCATGTCATTGTGGAAAATCCGAGACAGTGGCATAAAATCATTCCATTTACCGTCTGGGCATTGAGAGAAGTGCCTAATGCAACTACAGGAGCGGCACCATATCTGCTGGTCTATGGAAAGTTGCCGAGAGGGCCACTAACCATTCTTAAAGAAAGCTGGACCAAAGAAATAAATTTACCACCGAACATTGGAGTGCAACCGGCAAAGTACTTGAAGAATTTAAGAGCAGACATGGAAAAGGCCTTGACATTCGCCGAGATCTGTGCTGAAGAAAAGCAAAAACAATACGCCAGTCAATATAACAAAAGAGCAAAAGATAAAGAATTCGAACTAGGAGAAAACGTCATCGTGTTGTATCCAACGTCAAACAATAAATTGATCTCACGATGGCATGGTCCATGTACTGTCTTGCAAAGAAGATCAAAATATTCGTATCTCGTGGACATGATTCAAAATAGTCGACGAATTGTTCATGCCAACAAGATGAGAAAGTTCATTACGAGAACATTGTCTTGTGGTCTTATCGTGGAAGAGGATGACGAATTTGGATCAGTGGTAGAAATACCGCTGAAAGAAGACCACTCAGATACAAAACAGAAATCACTCCAATCGGATTATGAACAAATTGGACATCTTACGAGCGAACAGCAGAAACAATTGCTTGAAATGCTGAATCGTTATGCAGACAGATTTTCGGACAAACCTGAACTATGCACATTAGTAGAAAATAAAGTGGTGTTGAAGCCAGACTTTCGAGACAAGGAGTTCATGGCATATCGAATACCACTAATATAAAGGGCAGAAGTGGAAAGACAAATACAAGAGATGCTGAAAGAAAATATAGACTAATTCAACCATCGTCAAGAAGAATGGCAAGTCCACTTATCATTGTCAAAAAGAAGGATGGATCATTGAGATTGGCTTGTGACTACAGATACATTAACTCTTTTACTGAGAACTGCAGATATCCTATGCCAATCGTCAATGATGTTTTGAGCAAAGTCGGAAAATCCAAGTTTATTTCTGTTATGGACTGTCGCAGTGCCTATTGGACTTGTCCTGTGAAAAAGAGTGATCAATGGAAGACTGCGTTTGTTACACATAATGGACTGTACGAATTTACGCGTGTTCCTTTTGGAATGATTAACTCTGGACGCAAAGAGCAAAGGTTAGGGTGGCGGGAACGGTTTCAGGAGAATTTAGAGTCAAACGAGGGGTGAGACAAGGATGTGTACTGTCTCCGAGTTTGTTCAACATCCTGGCGGAGAGGGTGATGAGAGAGGCTCTAGAGGGGTACTATGGTGGAGTCCACATAGGGGGAAGGTGGCTGACTAATCTGAGGTATGCAGACGACATAGTCCTATTAACAAGCTCGGAAAGGGAATTACAATCATTGGTGGAGAGACTAAATCGTGCGGGAAAGAAAGTATGGGTTGCAGATTATTAGGGACAAGACGAAGGTCATGACAACGACAGATACATTATGTAAAGTTAAGATCAACCAAGAAGATTTAGAACAGGTAGACAATTACATGTATCTGGGTTCAAGGATTGAAAGAACTGGCGATTGCGTGTCGGAGATTAGAACAAGACTGGTAAAGGGGTATGCAGTAGCTACAGATCTCCAGAAGATATGGAAAAGTCATGACATAGCAAATGAAACAAAGATAAAGCTATGGAGGTCGTTCGTGTGGCCGGTGGCATTGTATGGTTGCGAAAGCTGGACATTGAGGAAGGAGGAGGAGAGGAGAATAGAAGCGTTCGAGATGAAAAATCTTAGATTGATTATGAGAATACCATGGATGGAAAAACGAACAAACGAATGGGTGATGGAGGCCGCTGGTGTGAAGAGGAACATGCTAAGAACAGTTAAAGAAAGAAAAATGATATACTTCGGTCACATCATGAGAAAGAAGGGAGCATGCATAGAGAAAGAGATCATGCAGGGCACAATTCCTGGAGGTAGAGGAAGAGGAAGGCCAAGAAGGAATTGGCTGGACAGCATAAAGACATGGACGGGCTTGCAAATGGGGCAAATGCTAAGAATGACGTAGGACAGGAATCGTTGGAGGAACATCGTGCATGATGCGGCCGAACCTCGTACCGAGGATGGCTATAAACAGAACAGAACAGAACTCTGGACGGACTGTTGTAAAAGCGATAAATATGATTTTGCAACCGATTCATGAATTCACTGAACCGTATGTTAATGACATTGCAGTACATTCTGATGATTGGGACATTCATTTAAGACATTTGGAATTATTTGTTTAAACAAATTAGACTGCATAATGTGACTTTGAACTTGAAGAAATGTGTGTTTGGTAAGAGTGAGGTGAAATTCATCGGAAGAAGATGATGAATCCAGATAGGATTGACAGTTTGATTAATTTGAAGAAACCTGAAACGAAGAAGCAAGTGAAACAAGTTTTAAGATTTTTTTTGATTTTACAGACACTTTATTTGTAATTTTGCTGAAATTGCTAAACCATTGACAGACTTAACCAGCAAGAAAGTACCTGAGAACATTGTTTGGACTGATGCACATCAGAAATCCTTTGATTCACTTAAACAGATTGTACTGTCAAATGTGGTTCTGTTTGAGGCTGGTAATCCATTTAATTTGTACTGTGATAGCAGTGATTTTGCTGTGGGAGCAGTTCTATCAGAGGTGGACAATGAAGGGATAGAACGTCCCGTTTCATTTATCAGTCAGAAGCTGACAGATACCCAGAGGAGATGGGCGACGATTGAGAAGGAAGCCTATGCAATCATTTGGGCTTTAAACAAGTTGAAAGAAATTATTATTGGTTCTAAAATCAATGTGTTCACAGACTATAATCCTTTAGTATACTTGACTGAATCAATGTCAAAATCTGATAAGTTAATCAGATGGTCATTATCATTACAAAATGTTGACATTCTGTTGAACTACAAGAAAGGCTGGCTGAATGTAGTAGCTGATTGCTTATCTAGACTGTAGTGTAAGATATTTTATGATGTAATATATGTATTATGGATTGCTTTGCATTGTTTAATAAGGTATGTTCGCTAATTTTTAAAGATAATTAGCTCTCTTTAAAAGAAAGGAAAGAGGTAATGTAAGCTAATTTTGTATAACCTTGAATGGTCAGCCAATTGTTGAGCGTGCAGATAGGCCAGGTGGATGAGTGGCGGGAAATTTGCCGCTGTGCGGCCGTATGCCTGGGAGCAAGAGAGACAGAGACAGAGAGAGGGATAGAGCGGCTGAAGGAGTGCTGTACACTAAGAATGAAATAGGCTTGGGTGGAGTGTCAGTCGTGTGTATAAGGAGTGCAGAGAGAGAGAGAGTTTGATAAGATGGCGATGTAGTCTTAACGTTGAGTTGTTTTGATACAGTGATTGTCGTGTCGTTTAGTTTAATTTTCTGCTGTTGGATTTTAAAGAACAGAAATACGAGAAACTTGTCGTTGTTTGCGTAACGAAGTTAAAGAACTGTAGATAGGCCTGCTAATAACTAGCCATTAGCTACCGAAGTAAAGTTAAGTCATAGGATAGGCTCACATGTGACTTAATAAAATCATTATTTGTCACTTTTTGTTGCGTTACGTTTTTGAATCGTCAAAAAACGCTGGGTGGCCTCACTAAAAGTGGCACAACTTTTGTTCTTTTGAAATATTTTGATGAAATCTAGCCATCCTATGTAAATGTGAATTGTCTTTAAGCCTGTAAAATTTCATTTCAAAATTCTTATTTTTGGTCAAGATGTTGGTGAAAAACCCAGGGGAGTCTTTTTTGGTCCACCCTGTTTATTCTATGCATGCTTTTGTCATTTACCGAAGAAAATAAATTCCTCTTTTGTACATTATTAATCTCATTTCTTTGGGAATCTAAACCTGCAACAGGGCTGTTTTTAAGGAATTTTTAGAACTGCACAACTCCTTCTTTCCTTTACCATCCTCCATGGTAAATTACTTCCAATCGGATGAAAATGACCTTTTTGCTAGTTTTAACTGCACAAAACGTGTGACAGAAGTGCTTCTACAGCTGCACAAATCCATTTAGAACTGCACATTTTGTGTACAACTGCACGTTAAAAAAAGTCCTGACCTGCAATATCGGAACACAGTAAGTATAATCAGAAATTCACGTTTTTAATAATCTGACTATAATTATAACGTAGAAAAGAAGAAGAATTATTGTAAAATATCGTGTATTAGTACATGTATGCACTATGCAGGCCTGTTACGCCGATATTGTGCAAGCTTCACCAACTCGGTTGCTGATTTGCCTGGGTCACAGGATTATGACGACCTCTCACTCACTTCGAATAAGTGCTTCAAAGGCCTTAGGCCAGGTAATTGCTGAAGCACTGAATTGAAGAGGAAGATGGCAGGAGCAGTGATTCCGAATCAGATATCACAGTAGTTGTCACTTGTCAGAGTGACAGTTGATGCACAACACCCTGACAGTTCATGGACAGGACCCCTTCTCATTAATTATGCCAGGATAGACTGACAGTTCATGGACAGCCACGCTCCCTGGCCAATGGCAAGCCTCCAAATTGTCACGTGACCTGTCGCGTGACTTGACATCAAGTCATAGACGTGCGCCGGTGCCACGAAATAAAGTCTCCCCCGATACAAAGTCTCCGCCGAAACAGAGTCTCCCTCTGGCTAAAACTCTGTAGGCTATTGGAAGAAATTTTCTGAAGTAAAAGTATTATATGTTTTCTTATTATGTAATCTGGCAACGTAAACTAACCGTTTAGCCTGCTCATCTCTAAATTTGATGCAACTGCAGCCAATTTTACGCTGAACGGGGGGAGACTTTAATTTCCTGGACGGCGGAAATATTCTCTCCCCCACGGAGACTTTATTTCAGAATGTAGTCTCCGGGGGCGAATTTATTCTGGAACAGATCCTCCGGGGGGAGAATCTTGCCCTGGAAAATTGACACCTATGTTTTTAACTACTACTTTTAGGTTTTTAACAAATTTCTTTGCATTAATGCACCAATGATATGAATGATACAGACAGTAAAAGTCAGAAATCTACGTTTAGATATCTCTATAGAAATAAGTATGCTCTTATAACTTTCTGCCATGCATGTTCAAGCTCTTTTTACAAACTGTAACAATGACTATTGGCTTTCAACCATCCTGCGGTCGCCAATGCAAACAGCAGGCCTATTGATTATGGCGTACTTGAGTGGAATCCAGCTGTAGTGCAAATAATCACAACTGCAAATAATTAAATACTAATGCAAAAAGTTGAAAATTTCTCAAGGTATAGGCCTACACTGAAATTACATCAGGGAGATCTGCTTATTCACCAGCATTGTAACTATGTAAACCAAGTCTGCTATAAGCCAGGCTACATTTTGTCCATTTCGCAAGCTGCCAGTACAGAATCCAGGGAGGTCAAACTGTAGATAAACTTGTATACGGGGCTCTGGTTACCACGCCTCGGAATTTACACCCAAAAAAAGCTGGTGCGCTGCGATTGGTTTTCGAGTGGCGCTTTGGAAGCAGCTAGAGGAGCACTTGCCCCTTGAAAACTGACACCTATTTTTTTGCTAATTTATTCATTCGTTCATTCTATAGACTTACATAGCTCACCTTTATGAAACTACTTTTTAACATCTTTTTTTAAAAAAAAATTTGACAATTTTCTAAGAAACAATCCTTATTAAAAATTATACACAAAATGAAACTGAGATATTGCATAAGAAACCTCTTCGAAAAATACCCGTTTTCTTAATTTTTAGCTTTGCATTTTCCAAGTTCATGCTACTAAAAAATTTAACTGTGACTGTCGTAAAATCTTTGCCCCCCTTGCACAAATTTCTGCGGGCGCCCATGGTCCTCACATCAACTATGCATCATGAACCGTCAGTAGACAACCTAAGTGGAAAGCCTGATATCATTTTGTTTTATAACTCAACAAAATCTGGAGTTGACACTGTCGACCAGTTGTGTCACAAATATACAGCCAAGAGGCCAACAGGAAGATGGCCACACGAAATAGAGTATCCCCCGTATTAATTGTATTCCCCAAATTAAAAAAAGTCTAAAAAACCGCTTCCGCGTGTATTGTTTTTTGCAAATTAATTTTCATCTGTTTGTTTTGAGCAATGACACTAGCAGGTATGTTTATTCCTACTATATAATTTGTTTTACTCTGTTTTTAGAGCACTTAAAATATTTGAAACACTTAACCCATTAGTGCCTAGCGTCCCCAAAACGGGGACGCCTCTTTGGATAGAGTTATTTTTAATATCAAGCAATACTCCGTATTGCTAGCTATCGTGTCCGATGGTCTACTAAATTATCTTTCAAATGAGGTATAATAAGGCTGATTTTTGATTGTCTTTGCATATGCCAGATAGATTTTTATTTCGATTTTCAGAAATTTTTAATTTTTAAAATTTATCAATATAAATTTATATTATCGGGGGAAAAACCTGCTGCAATCGAAAATGTGATTACATACCCATGTTATTTGTGCTGTTAGCTGCCTGTATACATTTTACAGCATTGATTCATTGTTGGTTAATACTTTTATTATGCCCGAAAATACCGTCCCCATTTCGGGGACGCTAGGCACAAGTGCCCCCGTCAACTTTTACACAGCAATAGGTGACTTTCGCTATGTTTGCAACTACAGTGATATATGCACACGAGTTTTCTTAGCATGCCAAACCCAACCATGACTCCAAGCAGGGCCGGCCTTAGCCCAAGTGGCGCCCTAGGCAAGACATACATTTGGCGCCTCAGGCATAGGCCTGCATCAGGCCCTACACGCTGCAGCGACTTTTTGGTCGAAATTTTCTGACGACTTTTGTTAGTCGTCGAATTTTCTGACGTCCAAAAAATGCTATCTTCCACGATTTTCGACTATTTTCTGCTCAAAATTACATTACACTCTGTCATGTGCTAGCAAATGCATAATTATTTCATTTTTACATTATTTCATTTAGGAGAGGGGCGGTGTTCAAACACCCAAAACATCCCCCTAGCTACGGTCTTGTAGGCCTATACGCTCAACTGAGTAATTCATTATAATTTTTTTATTAGTGCACTGAAAGCTGGATATAATATTCAATTTTGTGAAGAATGGTATAAGTTTAAAAATATTAAAATACACTCTTGTGGAAATGGCGCCCTCTTTGTGGAAATGGCGCCCTCTAGAACTTGTAATATGGCGACCCATGCAACTGCCTGCTTTGCCTATGCCTTAGGTCGGTCCTGCCTCAGCTACTGCCCTTTCTTCGTCGTCGTCCCTACTAGGCCTAGACTATTTTATTTCAATATGAATAAAGGGCAGGCTGTAATGTTGTAATCTCATCTTCATACTCGGCAAGGCCCACTCCCATTTCATACATTTCATTTCTTGCAACATCGATCTTCACTCTCGAAATTGAGCGTCACGTATTTTAACCTGTCTCCTAAAGCAAAGAGTATAGCCTACGGAATGTCGTTAAAAATCGAATTTTATTTGTCGATTTAAAATTTATACAGTCCTTGAAATTGAGTTAGGCCTACCTGAACAGTGGAACAGGTGCAAAGAATCCATAATTATTTTAAATTCTTTCCATTAGCAAAAGTTTTGAGTTTAAAAGAATTATAGTGTAAAAAAAATAAATTCGCCGGTGCCGCGGCGCCCCCCAAAGACTGCGGCGCCCTAGGCAACTGCCTACTTTGCCTATAGGTAAGGCCGGCCCTGACTCCAAGCACGGGTGAAACTCATGTAGGACCCATATTCCCATGTGGAAAACCCACATGGAGTCCATCTAATACCCCATGCAAATGCTGGAAAGGAAGCCCACTAACTGTAAGTGACATTGTCGCAATGCTAGAGGGTGAAAGAACTTCTGGAGAAATTTACACAATGTCATGCCCTCCAAATGATCCAGATAGTTCTGAGGAATTCAGATTTCATATGGATCCATGTCAAGGAGTGAGTCGGAGTTACTGGCAACCAACTGTGAGTTTGAACTGTCGTTGTCAAGCTCTCAGACTTCTTGTCTCCAGCTGATGGCAAATATAGCCTACACTGTATTTTGACAAACTTGTTTACCGTCCTAAATAAGATTGAATTCTGAGCAGCATGAATTCAACATCCAGATACTGTGACAGCTAGAACCAGTCAACTTATATGACTGCTGCTGCAGTGTTCTTTTTAGCCTATGGGCAAGGTCAAGAAGCCAGACCGTGATGCATTTGACTGTAGCCTACTGTATGAATTCAGCGCCAGGAAAAACGTTGACTCTTTGGAATGACAATAGGCTGGTGACACTCCTAATTGAAATGGCATCGAAACACTGAGCCCTGCAAGAAATTATCACTGTCCAAAAGAATATTTGAGAACATCGCTCAGCCATAGGCTATCGACCACAGCAACAGACACGTGGAGACTTGATGAGATGGATCAAAACATCAGCACATAGCCTACATACAGCATCTCGGTCACATCCAGAAAATGTTGACACTACTGTCATACTATGCTCCTGATGTTGCTTATGAAGTGGATGTGGAAATTGAAATTGCTAGGAATAGGCCACCATATTCAGCAGCTACGCGGGACTTCATAACATTACGCACTGCCATGTGTTCCACTAGTAGTAAGATGGTAAATGTTCGCCTATTTACCATCCTCCTGGTTAACAAAAAGCTGTTTAGGATCTTTGCCAACAGATTTCATATGGAAAGAAACTCAATCCTTTCAGTCTAGTAGAATACAGCGTTGCTGGATAGCTGCTGTCTAATAGCGAGGCTCGAAAACCATAAATTTGCCAGTTTTCTTTGATTATTTGAATTTGTTCATAATAATTATGGCAGACAATGAGTTTTACTTTTGCAACTTGATTTCTTTAGCTGCAAGTATGCCTATTTTCATGATTAAATATATGAAACATATAAGAAAACTTCACAGTTGATTTATGCCAGCCTGGAAACCTTGCAAAAGTTGACGGGGCATTTGTGCCTAGCGTCCCCAAAACGGGGATGGTAAGAAAAAAATGGTAATAAATGGAAAAAACAAATTTCAGCCCAAATGGTGTTTGGCACTGATGTTCATAAGGTTCAAATTACACTATTTTCACACTTTCATGAAAAAACAAAAAGTCAGGCACTAATGGGTTAAGAACACTCAGAGTCACTAAATAAATTCGAGTTGCCTTTATCTGAGCATTGCTTAGGACACTTAAAACAATTCGAGTCACTTGAAATTTTGATTACAGCATAAATTTTTTTATTATGCTCATTTTTCAAAAAGGAATAGAATGGTTTATCCCCCGGATAGAATAGACCGGTTAATTCCATCCGGGGGGATAGATTAATTCATCCCCCCGGATAGCTTTCAGAGGGATACTCCGTTTCGTGTCACCGGCGCTAGGGAACCGGAAGCCCTAGGGTCGTCTTATCCATTAGGTACAGTAGGCACTGTGGTAGGGCCTACGAACTTACCAGGGGCCTACGAAATCCTGAAAAAATATATTTAAAAATAAATGCAGTGATTGGTCAATGACCGGAAAAAACAAACAGAAAACGAAAACTTGCAAATTTAATTTTAACGAGCTAACTTTTTTAAGGCTAGAGTTAGCTAATGAAACAGTAACATTGGCTAAGCTATATTATGTTAACTTTGCGGCTCTTTGCACTCGCGAAATCGCTTATAACGTCTTCAAATGTCATTTCTCGCATTAAGTCGTTTTCAATTAAAAGTAATGCAAGGGAGGATAATCGTGCCTGTTCCATCGTTGACCGAAGGTAATTTTTGATAATTTTCAGTTTCGAAAAAGAACGTTCACCTTCACAACTTGTTCCAAAAACAGAAAGATAAACTCGAAAAGCAATAGGCCTATTGACATTTAGAAAACTGGAGACCAGCTTGTCAGCTATTTGTGACCTAATCATTTCAGCTACAGATTTATTGTCTGCAAACATTCGAGAAAACAAAAGAAATTCGTCAAAAAATGCATCTTCTAGATCACATGGATATCTCTTAATTGATGCATTTGCTCTAATCACTATTTCTCCAGTTGATAAAGTTCTGTCAAGAAAAATTTGAATTTTTCGTGTAGTGTTGCGTAAGCTGCTAGCCGCTTTCCCATCTCAGTTATAAGTCTGTCTATGATCACGTAGAAAGTATGGATGCGGAATTTGTCACTAGCACTCAGATTTAAACTCGGATCAGTATCATCCATGACTTCGCCATCAAATCGTTTTGGCACCCGTTTTCGTTGTGTAGCCTACCTTCTTTGTAGTCCGATTGTGCGATATTTTTTGCCATAGCCTACTTTCAAACATTTCGAATTTATTGCGTGTATCGTGAAAGTGTGTTATAAGACTGTCATACAATTTGATGATGGTGCACAACTCAATACCAGACTCCTGTAGGGCTTTTAATACAGAGTTGAGTTGGATAGGCCCTAAGGGCATACGAATAGATTAATACGCAAAAGTGCCTAGGGCCTACAATGACCATAAGACGGCCCTGGGAGGCCACACCCCAAGAAAAACTTGAGGCCCCTAAACAAGCTATCATTTTAAAAATTCTCATAATTTAAGTGCTGAAAGACATGGTTTAATACTTCAAGAAATGTTCTCTCCCAATTGTTTAAATTTTCACACTGTAGGCTAAATGTAGAATTTTAAGCTGTTATCATAAAAAGTGCCCTTTTTCAGTGCTGTTATTCATGGTTCAGGACTTCAGAGTGTCGCCTTCCAATTGTTAATTTTTTTGGGAATTTGTAAACTGTACATGTAGCTGTTGCATTTGAAGCTGTCATCCCAACTAAATTGTTCATAATTTCAGTGCTCAGAGACATGTTTTAAGGGTTCCATGACAAAATGTCGCACGACAAAATGTCGCCGACAATATGTCGCGGACGAAATGTCGCGGATACAATATGTCGCGAGACAAAATGTTACCGACAAAATGGCGCAAACGTAAATGAGTAAAAGAGTTTTTTACTGCACAAATCGACCATTTTAACACTCGAGTGCCCAAGGTATTTTTTGGTACACGAAGGCCCAAGGGGGGTCCGCGCGGACCCCAGCGTTTTTATGGTAATATCTTGAGAAGGGATTGGAATATCGTTACAGAATTAAGTTCTATGTATTCCCAGATGAATTTGCAATCGATTGATGTATCTTATACCACAATAACACCACCTGGTGTAAAATAATAGTGTAGCATTTCTTGATACACATTTTATGCTTGCTTGCGTCATTTACCGAAGGAAGTCTATCGTTTTCATGCTAAAATCTTGAGAAGGGATTGGAATATCATAACAGAATTTAGTTTTATGTAATCCAAAATGAATTTTCAGTCGACTGATGTATCTTATATCACAATAGCACCACCTGGTGCAAAATAATAGTGTAAAAATCTCATGATACACAGTAAAATGCTTGCTTGCGTCATTTACCAAAGGAATAGCAGCAAATCTTGCGGTACCCTTAGTATACGATGTGGTTGTGGGGTACAGGGTTGGACAATACTCACGCAAAATATACCATTCGATGCCCAAATGGTTGCTCTAGGAATACCTAAAAGCATTTTGGCATATCTATAGCCGTTAAAAAGTTATCCGGAAAAAACGGGCCTGGGGTCCGGTCGGACCCCCCTTGGGCACTCGAGGGTTAAAAAACATCGAATTAACTTGTTATTAGTAATGTCAACGGACACACATTAAAAAAAAATGGCCATGAAGAAAGCCCGCAAAAAATTTAAAAAAATTTAAAGTGTGCGAACTAACTCTTATTCCATGAAGTTACTAAGACAGCTACAAGTACATTGATGTTAATATTAAATGTGTTAACGTATACGGAAATGTACGTGATGAATGGAAACAATATAAATACAAAGCTACATAGTTTGCCAACACACTATAAATAGCCTACATGATGTTAATCTACAGCTAGAATGAATTTAATATTCAATCTCTTAGTGTCTCTGATGATGTCCATGAATAATGCTAATACAGCATTATAGCTTTTTGGGAGTAGGCCTACTCTATGTACAAGCTTTGTCTCAGGTCAGTCTTCTTTAATCCTGATCCGCTACATCCTCGCACAGGTATAGGCCTATGCTTCAAACTTCGGATAGATCGAAGCCATTTATTCCACGCACTACAAACTTAGGGAGTAGAATTATTCGCGACATTTTGTCGGCGACATTTTGTCAGGCCACCGTTTTAAGACTTCAATGAATTCCAATCTTCATTGTTTAATTTTCGATTTGCTGTCATCTTAACAGAATCGATCATTATGGAAAGACAATGGATAACACTGAAAACATTTATGATACTTATGAAATATTTCTGAAATATTTGGAGAATATAAGGACTTCCGTCCCCATCACAAATTTTGGGGTCCGTGCCCCTGTCCCCTCTAAGCTTCAGCCCGTGGTTGAATGACAATTGCTGTATTGGTTTGCGTAATATTATTGTGTATGTTTTTTGCAAATATATAATTCGGTGCATAGTTTCAGGAATGAACAGTCATGAAACAGGGCTGTTTTCAAAAAATTTTTAGAACTGCACAACCCCTTCTTTTTCTTCCCATCCTCCATGATAAATTACTTCCAATCGGATGACAATGAACTTTTTTGCTAGTTTTAACTGCACAGAACTTGTGGCAGAAGTGCTTCTACAACTGCTCAAATCCGTTTAGAACTGTACATTTTGTGTACAACTGCACGTTAAAAAAGCCCTGTCATGAAATGTATTTTTAATTGCCACCTAAGTTTAGAGGCCCCTTACAAACTTGAGACCATACACGTCCCAGTGACATCTGGGGCCTACACAGTCTTTATTTGAAGGGGGCTCATGCAGGTTCAATTTTGAGGCCTCACTCTATTAGTGTTTAGAATAAGTTATAAACGCTGTGTTTGAGAAAGTATACTCAAATGGCCTGAATTAGTTTAAATGGCTGGCCTATTCTTACACCCAAAATCATTATGATATTTGCATTTAGGTCTGCTATGACTGTGCCATGGTTTGTTGAGACATGTACCAGACCATATCGGGGGCCCCAAGAGAATGCGCCATTTAAAAAATATACGGTAAAAAATAGGCATAATGACCAACTAAATTTGGAGGCCTCTTGCAAACTTGAGCTCCCACAACGGGGGGTGCTAGCACCGGCACTGATGGCCAATGTGCATCTATTATGGCTTACTTGATATTGCAGCAATAAACTCGATGGTGATTTGGTTACAGAATAATCCACAATAGGAACAAGGCAAAAAACACAAACGAAGATTGTTCCTAGAAGAACTTGGTCTGCAACTGGTCCATCGACAGATGGAAGAGAGAGCAGCAGTGGCGCGGCGCAAGGATTTCAGTTTGGGGGGGTGAAGCCTCGCGGCGAAAATTTAACATTTTCATCCGTCAAAATTTCTGACGACCTTTTTTTAGTCATCGACCGAAATCTCATGAAAATTGTCCATTTTGGCCGCCAACATTTCTGACGACCTTTTTTTTAGTCATCGACTGATATCTCAAGAAAATTGTCCATTTTCGCCGCCAAAATTTCTGACGACCTTTTTTTTAGTCACCAGCCGACCGAAAATCGTGGATATTTGAATGTAAAAAACTTCGGGTGTACTTTTTTAGGGGGCTGAGCCTCTTGTAGGGGAGCTTAGCCCCAAGCCTTCCTAGCGCCGCCACTGGCTCAGAGCAGTTAACCCAATTGGTTTGCATGCGGAAGTACGAACGGCTTTATCACTGTGTGGTGTCACTTGTTCATCAAGTAAGAAGAGTAGGCCACTATACCGTCTACACCACCACCAGATAAGAAGAAACGATGTGCCATCTGTCCGCGTAACCTCGACAGAAAAGTTGCAACAGTCTGCATAAACTGCAAGAGGCATGCCTGTCTTAAGCACTCTGCTTTGAATCATGTTGTTTGCAAGGACTGTGATAAATAAGCTCATACTTGCAAATTCTGTGCTGTAGACATAGGCCTTTTAGTGCTACAATGTCAGCAATTCTAAGTTCAAGTGTTTTGAAGAACTTCTCTTTCATAAATCGAGCGTGGATCGTTTATTTCTGGCCTAGTTCCCCTGTGCCTGTGTGGAAATCAGTTGCATATCTGGCGGTATCCTTGGAATATGCTGTGGTTGTGGGGTGCATTGTTGGAGAAAACTCACGCAAAATATACCATTCTATGTCCAAATGGTTGTTTTAGGATGTCCTAGAAGCATTTTTGCAGATCCATATCCTATAAAAAGTTATCCGGGAAAAACGGGCCTGGGGTCCGGTCGGACCGGGATCCGTTCGGACACCCTTGGGCATTCGAGGGTTAAATGGTCACTGAACTGTTGATTGCATGTTGGATTCTCCATAATGTGGTAGAAGAAGCGGCTAGGATGGGTGTTATCTCTAATTCTAGATGGGCCTGTACAGTGTACACTGTGCATCTGTGTCAGAAGGGCTTGAATTTCAGAAGAATTTGTGGCAGTGTAAATATGAATCGGAGTAGGCCTAACTTCGGATTTCGAGGGTTAGACTTTATGTCCATCGACAAAGGAGTCCCGCAGAATCTAAATTGAGCTTTATTTATCTGCGATGTAATTACCACCGGTATCCAAGTCGTTATAAGTCGTGGAAAAAACTAATTACATCCTGTTTAAATCACATAGGAAAAAATCCCACTGGGAGAATTTAAATTAAAAATTAACGGCATCTCCCTCACTTCTGTAAAATCTACTAAATTTTTAGGAGTCTACGTTGATAGCCATTTAACATGGAATGAACATATCGTCTGTTTAGAGTGCAAGGGTTCTAACTCCAAATTTTTCAAAAAGCGTTTTATTGTTTTATTTTATTGCTACCAATGTGATGCTTGAAATGTGCAAAGATTATATCGTTCTGAGTACAAATAACGAAACAGCAACTATTTGAATATTAGAGATATCTCCTATGATCTATTTGTGAAGTGTGCAAAGGTTCTATCTAGATAGAACCTTTGCACACTTCACAAATTGGCGTTGGAGCGATTATAGTTATTTATTCACGCCCAGAATGCTAACCGAAGGTGTGCAGAATACGTGATTAAAAATTATATCCTAGGAAAATCGTATCTTTCTTACAATCTGCAACATGTTGCTTTGGTCGGAAAAATTATTCTTAGCATAATAATTTTATTATCATAATAAAAAAAATATTTTAATCAAGGAATTTTGATAAAGTTCTAAAATTAATACTCAATTATAATTCAATTATAAATGTTGTAAGCGACCACAAGCGTATTTAAGAGTGGCTTGTTATAGCGCATTTCTTTTTAGCTGATTATTATTATTTCTTACTAAAACAGGCAGAAACCACATTATTTTCATGTAATGGTTGATAATAATTTAAAAGATAATCATGAACCGCATATATGAGTCGTTATAAAACGATCTATCTTCAGATCTAAAAATATTTTTGATCTGCGGAGGTTCTAGGCATAGGCTAGGCCTATCTCCCGTCATAAAGTTATCATTTTGCGTACTTTCTCTCACAAACATTTATTTTTCAGGTTCGGATACACAAAATACTTTAAAAAGATTTCATCATTCCAACTAGGGGAAACGATCTGTTTTCCAAAAATCCATAAATTATGAAGAAATAAATTATCATCTATCTTCAGATTCCGAAATATTTTGAAATGTGCGAAGGTTCTATCTAGATAGAACCTTTGCACACTTCACAAATTCGCGTTAGAGCGATTATAGTTATTTATTCACGCACAGAATGCTAACCGAAGGTGTGCAGAATACGTGATTAAAAATTATATCTTAGGAAAATCGTATCTTTCTTACAATCTGCAACATGTTGCTTTGGTCAGAAAAATTATTCTTAGCATAATAATTTTATTATTATAATAAAAAATTTTATTTTAATCAAGGAATTTTGATAAAGTTCTAAAATTAATACTCAATTATAATTCAATTATAAATGTTGTAAGCGACCACAAGCGTATTTAAGAGTGGCTTGTTATAGCGCATTTTTTAAGCTTATTATTATTATTTCCTACTAAAACAGGCAGAAACCACATTATTTTCATGTAATGGTTGATAATAATTTAAAAGATAATTAAGAACCGCATATTTGAGTCGTTATAAAACGATCTATCTTCAGATCTAAAACTATTTTGGATCTGCGGAGGTTCTAGGCATAGGGTAGGCCTATCTCCCGTCATAAAGTTAATTATCATTTTGCGTACTTTCTCTCACAAACATTTATTTTTCAGGTTCGGAGACACAAAATACTTAAAAGATTTCATCAATCCAACTAGAGGAAACGATCTCTTTTCAAAAAATTCATAAATTATGAAGAAATAAATTATTATCTATCTTCAGATTCCGAAATATTTTGAAATGCGCAAAGGTTCTATTGCTATAATTTTGCCTCCTGTCCTCCACAAACTTTATTATTTTATGCGCGGCGGCTTAAATTTTTTTTAAAAGATTATATTATTCCAACTAAGGATATAATCTGCTATCCAAATTTTCATAAATCACAATGATATGACAATAATTGGATTTTTGGCAAACATCGAAAGTTTAGATTTGCTCTCCTGAACAATTTCGAAAAGTGGAGTTAGAACCCTTGCACTCTAAACAGACGATATTTCTCATGTCGCTTCAAAAATAGCAAAAAATATCGGAGTAATGGCTCGAACTGCTTACATTTTACCATCTAGCATTAGAATCAAACTATACTTTTCTTTAGTCCATCCATATCTCTCTTATTGTAACATGGTGTGGGCCTCTACTTATGCTTCAAGATTACATAGAGTAAATATTTTGCAAAAAAGACCTGTTCGTCTTGTGGTGGGAGCTCCATATGGCTCTCATACAGCCCGCATATTCATCAACCTAAAAATTCTGAAACTAGATCAGATTAGGACTTTCCAAATAGGGGAATTTATGTACCGGTTTGACCGAAGCCTCCTGCCACCTATTTTCAACAATTATTTTCAGCTCTCATCCCAGGTTCATTCTCATTTTACTAGATACTCTTTTTCGTATCGCCGAACCTATGTTCGCACTAACACACGACTGTTTTCTATTAAATCTGCTGGGATAAGCACTTGGGAAAAAATTCCAAGAGAAATACGATTAAGCCCCAGTATTTGGATTTTTAAGAAGAAACTCAGCACCTTTCTTATAGAAGGCACACAATAAGAGTGAAGCACTGTTCGTTCGTTGTATGTACTGCAGCAGGTCTCTGTTCGGTAGTTAAGTATTTTGTTCTTTTTTCATGATTGCTTGTGACTCAGCAGCGCTGAGCTTTTCAGTTTCAATTTTTGTTGTTGTGTTTTCTCTTCCGTTCTTCTAGCATAGGTTGCTTGATTACTTTGTCACTTTTGTCATTCACTATGTTGATTTTGCAAAGATTTCGTCATGGCCACCTCACATCGTCAACTCAATACATTAATTGGTGTCCCTTGGTAGCGGGATAATTTTATCCCTTTAGGGCCTCCCCTTTTTGTAACCAATGAACAAGATGTGTTAACCTATTATGCATACTTTGGTTGCAAAATAAAAATATTTGATTGATTGATTGATTGATTCAATTTACGATGTTAGAAGTATTAATTTGTGATTTATATGAGTAGGGCCTACCGACATGCTGTATAACAGTGATTTTTAAAAATTATATTTGCATACTTTTATGTTTCTTGATTTTACCAGACTAGAATTTATGATTATACAAGCGTTTATGCCATTTCAAGTAGCCTACCAACTTAGAACGCAACATTAAATTTTATGTTATCGGGGGCTGAAACTTTATGTCTATTGACAAAGAAGTCCCGCATAATTTATTGCTTTATTTATCTTCGACGAAATTGCCACCGGTATCCAAGTCGTTATAACTCCTGTTCATAGCAGGTGCAAACGAAGACATTCGTAAACATCATTTACGATATTAGAAGTATTTGCGAATTATATGGGTATGGAAAAGGTCCGACATGCTGTGCAACGGTGATTTTAAACAATTGTCTTTGCATAGTTATATGCATACCTTTAGATTTCTTGATTTTACCAGACTAGAATTTATGATTATGCTTCAATTATCAAGTAGGCCTACCAACTTAAAACGCAACATTTCTGTATAGGTCGATTTTTGCATTAACATGAGATTTACGATTGTACAAGTTCCCACTTAGAAAGCAGAAACTTTCCAGCTATCAGACAGAATTGAATCCGCACCGGAAGGACTAGACGGGAGTCCTTCATGATGTTTGGTGAAACCACTGAGCATAAACCATAACCATTACATATCAGGAAGTGTTTTAAGTAGATAAAGGCGAAGTTTATGCTTAAATAATCTGGTGTTAGGTTGGGAATGAAGATACCGGTGTGTAGGAAGAAAGTTCCAACATATAGGGAGCCTGTACATTGCATAGAAAATAGACGAGTGTTAGTATGTAGGCTACGCAGGGATGGTCATAAACAGTAAATTTTCTAGTTGGATAAGAGTGGCGATCGGGTCTAGGACTTTACCCCCACCCCATTAACCCCTGCCATTACCTCCGCCATTACCCCCCGTAGGACATTATCCCCTGCCATTACCCCCATCTGCTTACATTTAGGTCCAGTGTATGAATGCAAGTAGCATATATAAGTATGTATGTAAGTATGTATGCAAGTATGCATTTATGTATGAAAGTATGTAAGTATGTATGTAAGTATGCATGTATGTCAGTATGTAAGTTTGTATGTAAGTATGTATGTATGTAGTCTATGTATGTATGCATGGATATTCGTATGTACGCACGTACGTGCGTACTTACGTACGTATGTATTTTATGCTCACATACATACTTACATACATACATACCTATACATACATTGTTGGCTCGTTAGTCTAGGGTTTCCAAAGGTAAGTAGATAATTCAACGACAGAGTCAGTTCGAAGTATATTCGCAGAACATAATACTGTATTTAGTACACCGTTTAACATCGCATATCTCTCAAAGAGAGGTCTAAGCAGCTCTATCTGAATCGAGTGACTGCCAACGCCCCTTAACTGACCACACACGTGCCAGTCAGAACCAGTTCAACCAGTTTCCACCTTCCTACACCCTCACAGCCAAGTGCCAACTCCCTCTATCGAATATGGCAAATACAACTACGTGAGCCACCCTGGTCAGCCATTCCTAACAGACCTCCCCCCTAAATTGCGAGGAGACGTATAAGCCAAACCCGGCTCCGAAGACCATGCTCACGTCAATATATCACACCAAATACACACCGTACATAGGCCACTACACCACTACATACACCACACACTCAACGGACGTATCTACAATATACACGTACAAAATATATCACACTTCCATACACCACATATATCAAAAAAAAGTACGAAGGGAAGCGGGCAACCCCACCTTCTCCTCACGCACATACCCCAAACGACTCCACAGGTCAACAGGGCTCCAAAAAGGTCAAAAGGACTCAATGCCTTGCACCACAAAAAAGGTCAAAAGGACTCAATGCCTTGCACCACAAATACATGTATACACATGAAAGCCAAATACTCAATGCACAACGCACACCATACATACCGTCCGAAAAATATATATATACCCAACAAGGCAACATCAAACTCCAAAACTCCAAAATATCCATCGCCCATGTACGACCCATAGATAAACACACCACATCCACATCATTCACAGCATAACCTCTGACCCCAGCAGAGCAATCAATCCCCTATCGACTACCATCAACAACTAAAGCAGTGCAACCACCTAAGCGCCTAAAAGTCCAAAGTTCATCAGCACCTAACGTTACTCAACTCAACGACGTCGACGACCCTAAACGTGCATTAAAGTTCATCACTACGAGACCTAAACGTTCCTAAATGTTCATCACTACGAGACCTAAACGTTCCTAAATGTTCATCAACGTTAGGACAATTATAGAAAATTATTTTATGTATTTTTTCGTTTTTCATTTAGTTAGAAAACTATTTCTTAAAATCACCACATCAATTACCACATCCAATAATCCATGTACCATCCAAATGCCAAAAGTCCAAAAAATATGCCAAAAAACCATACCATCAATTACCATCTCCAGTCCAAAAAATCAAATGCCACCAGAAAATCCGTCCGCCAACAACACCAGTCGACCACCACCAATTCTTATTTAAACAACCAAATAACCGTCCAGAAAACATCATAGTCCGACACCACACCCCATTTCCAAAAAATCATGTACCATCGAATACCAAAAGTCCAATTATCGCCAATTCCAAAAAAACCATCAAATGTTCAACAATTATATATCGCCCACACAACAATCAAAAAAAACCGGATAAGCAGATCAAAGCAAAATAACAGCGATCACCCAAAACACAATACCAGCAATCACACAACATAAAAGATCGCACAATTCTTTGCACACACAACGTAGTTATAACTAAAAAATAATCTAAAAAACCCCAACAACCCAACTTAACCCGGTCGTCCAAAGTAACCCGGTCTGGGCGACGTACAACACAGACAGCGACTCCTCCCCGGCCTCACGACAGCACCCGGACGCCTCGCAGCAGCACACGTCCTGACGACTCCATCCAAGCGACGAAAACAAGCTCGCCCCGCACCAGACGACGCATCCACCAGCACATCTTCACGCACGGGCTTCGCCTCCTTGATCCCCAGCAGACGACACTTCGCTAAGCGTTCGAAATCTAACGCTCCTCGTCCCCGATAACTCTTCTGTGCCGACGCAGTGTCCGACTCACTTCCAGGATTCACCGACAGACTGACAGGCAAACCGCACGCAGCGCCGTAAGAATTCGACGACCTGCACTCGACGTACCCAGCAGACAATGTATATTCACCTGGCCCAGCAGACGACGTTCCCGTAGCGTAACCAGCAGACGACGTACATTCACCGTAACCAGCAGACGACGTTCCTGTAGCGTAACCAGCAGACGACGTACATTCACCGTAACCAGCAGACGACGTTCCTGTAGCGTAACCAGCAGACGACGTACATGTAGCGTAACCAGCAGACGACGTTCCCAAGGCACCCGGTCGCATGTCCACCACGCCCCGCCGAGACCCACGTGCCAGAGTACAAACAGCACTCACCGACCGACCCACCGGCAGAAGCTGTCTTTCCAGAGAACCATTGGTGACTCCCCAACGTCCGTGACCCAGAAAACTCCTTCTCAACGCTCCGCGCACTCCATGATATGACGGCACAAGTCTCTGCATACCTTCACGTGTACGAAAGTCATTTTCCTGTAACATGTGACTCGAACGTCCCAGATTCATCCTCCCGGTCCACAGAAACAAAAAATCCTTCGGACGTGCTCCCAATTGTTGGCTCGTTAGTCTAGGGTTTCCAAAGGTAAGTAGATAATTCAACGACAGAGTCAGTTCGAAGTATATTCGCAGAACATAATACTGTATTTAGTACACCGTTTAACATCGCATATCTCTCAAAGAGAGGTCTAAGCAGCTCTATCTGAATCGAGTGACTGCCAACGCCCCTTAACTGACCACACACGTGCCAGTCAGAACCAGTTCAACCAGTTTCCACCTTCCTACACCCTCACAGCCAAGTGCCAACTCCCTCTATCGAATATGGCAAATACAACTTCGTGAGCCACCCTGGTCAGCCATTCCTAACAACATACATACTTACATACATATATACGCACATAATTAAATACTTACTAACATACATGCATGCATACATACATAAACTGGCCCTAAATGTAAGCAGACGGGGGGGTGATGGCAGGGTAATGTCCTACGGGGGGGGCAATGGTCGGGGCGTAATGACAGGGGCAATGGGTCGGGGGTAAAGTCCGGATACCGTGGCGATCAGAGGTAAAGTTAAAGAAATCATTAAATACAAGTGGTAAAAGGTCGTGATTATAGCG
Organism: Lumbricus terrestris; assembly: GCA_949752735.1. Lineage (NCBI taxonomy): Eukaryota > Metazoa > Annelida > Clitellata > Crassiclitellata > Lumbricidae > Lumbricus > Lumbricus terrestris. Next base: position 2,518,797 of record OX457042.1, on the reverse strand, counting down.
GTACATAAATTCTCCTATTTGCAAGTGCCTACTTTGATCGATTTTTAATAATCGAAATTCCTGGAAGTACAGATCGGTGTGGGCTCGGCGAAGAATATTAGCTATAAATCGGATTGTATAATTATTTTTGAAGGGTGACTAGTCTCACAAGATTAGATTTGTAAATAGACGTCCAAATTAAATTACAGTAGGTTAAATAAGAATCAATAAGAGAATAGTATAGCTTAGACCAGACATAGATAGAAATTAGTTTAGATGAGCGAAATAGCAAACCAATAACAGGGCCGTTTTAATGAATTTTGGGCCCTATGAACAAACACTAGGTCTAATTTTAAGTGTAACTATAATGAGTCTCATCTAGTCCCCCTCTTCTAAGGGAAATCAAGGTTTCTGGAGGACGGAAAACGAGTATTCGCCGGTCGGTCACCGAGACGCTTAGCGCCGAGTGGGGAGGGTCAAGGGGAGGGAATGTACCCTCCCCACCAGAAAATTTTGAATTTTTACGTTGCAGTTGCAGAGTTTCAAGCTGCCATTTTATCAAAATTCCTCAACTATTGCAGTGCTGACCTGAATAGTCTAAGACTTCAATAAATATTCTTGCAACTATAATAATTTCTTTATCAGTTTCCACAATGTAGGCCTAATGGTAGCATTGTAAGCTGCGATCTTAACAAAATTACTATATTATTTCAGTGATGATAAAGAGTGGTTGAAAATTTTCATTAGTGTAATATTATTTACCATAATAATTTCTTTGCTTATCAAGTTCTGCAGTTTAGTTCTGCTGCTTCTGGACCATTACCATTGCAGTATAATTAATAACTGCAGACAGGTGTATAGTCTAAGTCCGACTTTCTTGCACGATAGTTGACTATGGTAGTGCCATCTAACCGGTCGATCCAGGAGGCTCATCTACCTACGTCGCAGAAGCGCTCCATCCTCCTTCCAGCCTTGAAGCGAGATGGACTTGACAAAGGCGATCCCGCCAACTGCCGTCTCATTGCTAATGTGACATTACTTTCGAAAATTTTAGAACGAATTATTTACAACCAACTTATCTTGTATTTAGATGGGAATGGGCTGTTCCCTCCCCTGCAATCTGGTTTTCAGGTTATAAACCAAAACTGCAAAACGTCGGCATCACTGATCAATGCTTCTGATTATAAAACACCGGCAGCGAAGTCAACAGTTAGTTGGCATATTTCAAAAGAGAAAAGTGTAGGCTACGAAGCATTTGGTTTACAGACGAAAAGACATTTACTCTTGTCTGAGCTAATTCTCAAAATGATCGTGTTTATTCTGATGCAAGAAAATTGTTCCAGCAACGAACTCGTCACTCATACGCATACAGTCGTTGCATCATGGTTTCGGTAGAAGTGTCTCGGATGGAGAAAACCAGTGTGATCATTTTTTGAACCTGGAGCTAGGGTCAACAGTGAGTGTAAGGTACCTATTGTGATCACGTGTTAAGACAAGGATTGCTCCTGAATATTCGAAACTGGCCATTGTTGAAGAGTGGCAAAAATTCCTTCGGCAGTATATAATCAGAAGCATTGACCAGTGATGCCGACGTTTAGACAAAACAACTGAAAACCGAGGTGAACACATTGAATTTTATTTCTGATTCTGTGTGAATAAACATTTGGCAACAATTTACTTGCATTTTATGGAAGAAAAAGTGTTTAAATAATTTATTATTTGAAATTATGCTATGCGGTCTCACTTTTTATGCGCCACCCTGTATATGTATATTATATACTAGCTGGGTACCCGGCGTTGCCCGGGAAATTTAGGATACGACCCGCTCCCGGCTGCAACCACACCACACTCCACCGCATCACACCCCCACCCCACAACACCCCACCACACTCCGACCTCCACCGGTACGCCACCCCTGAAATTTGGGTTTTCGGAAAAATTCCCCCACCCCCACTCCCAATTCCTCATACCCCACACCCCTCCCCACCTTATCCCAACCCCAACCCCACCACCCACTCCACCCCGCTCCCCACCCCTTTCACCACAATCCCCCACCCCACCCCATCCGACCCCACCCACCACACCACACTCCGACCTCGACCGGTACGCCACCCGTGAAATTTCGGTTTTCGGGAAAATTTTCTCCCCACCGCCACCCACCCACTCCCACCCACACCCATACCCCATCCGGCCCCTGCGGGCCGAGGTGTTGGCTGAGTAGAGGCGAGGTGGTCCGCGTAAAAATCTGTCTAACTGTGAAACTATGGCAAGTGAATGGAAATTTATAGCGAAAATTAGGGCTTTCGCAATCCCCACCGTGGCCCCCATGGTCGTAGAGATTAGCCAACCACTCCACCGGGTGACTCTGATGACCCTCTGTCTAGGTACAAAGTTTCAGAGAAATTGCTAAAAGAAAGGGAAATTTTTTGGGGGAGTTTCATCCCCACCCTGGCCCCCATGGTGGTAGAGAGTCGCCAACCTTTCGTTGGGGTGTCTCATGCCGAGACCTACACAGTAGTGAAGGTTTGGAGTGAAAAGCTCAAAAACTGTGGAAATGCATCCCGGTCAAACAGACAGACAGACTGACCGACAGACAGGCAGACAGACAGACAGACAGAATCTTCTCTTTATTTATATAGATGTGTGTGGTCCCGTAACGCGATACCGCAGCCATTTCCTGGAGGCCACCTGGCAACCCTAGGCAGAATTGAAGTGGCGATCGAAACAGACGAATTGAATTAGAGGATTCTTCATAAAATTTGCGAATGATCTGTGTTTCAAACATTGATTTAGTGATCCGCGAGTGGAAAGATATAGACGGGGGGGGGGTTAAAGAGTGAAAAATAAAAGAGTTGTGGGCAAAGGAATAGTCACCACCACTTTTCCGGGGAAAGTTACGCCCATGTCCACTAGACTACGCTCTTGAACCCATCTAAGACAAAATTTATTTGGTTTAGCACACGGCAGCAACTTGCCAGGCTTAATCTCTTTTCTCTTGCATCTGAATTTCCTGGCTTTGTCTTTGCAACCACGGTTCATGACCTCGGTGTCCAAGACCAAGAACTCACTTTTGCTCAACTATACACCGTCTTGCTCGAGACTGCTATTATCAGCTGCGCCAGTTTCGCACTGTCATCCGTTCTCTTACGTCTGCTGCTACTCTTACTTTAGTGCATTCCTTCGTTATATCTCGCATTGACTATTGCTCTTCGCTCTACATTGGCCTCCCATCCAGCAGATTGACTTGTCTTGACCGGGTGTTGCGCTCTGCTGCGCGCCTAATTGGGCAAATCCCTAAATATGGTCATGTCTCAAACTACATGCTTGTGGTACATCACTGGCTCCCTATTCGCCAGCGTATTAATTTTGAGTTCAGAGTAGCTGCATAGGTGTGGTGATGCTGTAAGGGCCTCTCCTAAATTTGCCTCCGAGAGCTATGTAGATTTACATTGGGTATCCAAGGACGTCGTCAGCTACGCTCTGCTGATAAGGGAGTCCTCTTAGTTCCTTTTGTTCGTACTACTACCATGAAGAATCGAGCCTATTCTACGATTGGTCCAGTGGTCTGGAATGGCCTTTTTTAGCCACGTCTACACCCTGGGACTCTACCACGATCCTTCCTAACTAAACTTAAAACTGTGCTTTTTGGGGTGCGCTGGAGTCGGGAGCGCCTCTGAGTAGTTTTTTACTTGAAGGAGCGCTATATAAATGTCCGAATGAATACGTACATACGTACATACACACATACATACATACATACATACATACATACATACATACATACATACATACATACAGGGTGCGCAAAAAAAGTAAGCCCTACGGTTTTCAACCCATATCTTGGCCAAACATACGAAATTTTAAATGAAACTTTACAGTCTTAAAGGCAATTCATATTTACGTACAGCAGTCACACTTCAACAAAATATTTCAAACAAAACAAAAGTTATATCACTTTTAGTGAGGCTACCCACCGTTTTTTGACGATTCAAAAACGCGACGCAATAATAAGCAACAAAAAACCAATTTAATTATTCTGGTCAATATCTTGGCCGGAAGTAAAAATTTCGAAATTTTACAGGCTTAAAGACAATTCACATCTACACATGATGGCCAGATTTCAGTAAAATATTTCAAACAGAATAAAAGTTATGGCACTTTTATGGCATCCACCGTTTTTTGACGATTAAAAGACGTAACGCAGCAAAAAGTAGCAAAAACACGATTTTATTAGGTCTCATCTCAAATAATAGTTATCAAATAGGCTTTGATTATGCCAGATGATCATTATTATTACTATTTAAAAAAGGAACAGGGTACCAGCGTAGCTGCACGTCATTGAGAAGTCACTTAGCAAGATGACAAATGGTAAATAAGAAATCTGTCGGATTAATCAACAGGTCCATCAAGAACTATGCAAAGAGACTCAAGAGAAGTTTTGACACTGGTGGTGGGCACATTGAACACAAGTTGTGAATCACTATCAAGTTCAGTTCCAAACAGTTCTTTGAGATATGACTTGACAAAACGCGCCCTTAGAATTATATAGTACTAAGTCCACTTTTTTGAAAAATCAACCTAACGCTATATTCGTTAGAATCGTTACCGTGATGACATGGGTTATGTCCTCAGCTATCTAGCTTAACGGGAAACGCTTTCTAAAGCTCTATATGCCAGTGCAGAATAGTTCCATGTCCATAAATTTTGAAGGTCTCTAAAAGCTGTAAAGGCACATGTCCACATCCAATAGAATGTGTAATTTCGCATCACGTGCCTTTTAGATAGAACCGCAAACGAGGTATACGTGCAAAACTGTTATACAGCGTTATGTCCATAGCCAATAGAATGTGTAATTTCGTATCACGTGAATTTTAGATAGAACCGCAAACGAGGTATGTGCAAAACTGTTATACAGCGTTATGCCCGTAGCCAATAGCAGTGAAAGATTAGAACACGTGACTCGGACTTAAACCCTATAGCACTAACGTTACATGGAGTAGCCTAATGGTGACGCTTAGGCTCTATGTCCAAAAATGGTCACCCCTGCCATATTTAGATATAAATTACTCATATCAAATTAAAATTATGATCAAAATAAATATTATGATCATACTAGAGAAAAACATTGTTGTCCGAAAATGTAAATTTAATCGCCATCGATGAAACAGGGAAAAACATTTTCGTTACCAAATCTTAAAATTCGTTTTTCTCAGTTTCGCAAAAAGTGGACATAGAACTATATAGTTCTAGGGGCGCGAAAATCACGGTTTTTTAACTTTTGTTATGTTACGTTTTTAATCGTAAAAAAACGTGAGTGACCTCACTAAAAGTGGTATAACTTTTGTTGTGTTTGAAATATTTTGATGAAATCTGGCCATCATAATTATGTAAATATGAATTGTCTTTAAACCTTTAAAGATTCATTTTGAAATTCTTGCTTCTGGCCATGATATTAGCAAAAAGCCTATTTTTTGCGTTTCGTTTTTGAATCGTCAAAAAACGGTAGGTGGCCTCACTAAAAGTGATATAACTTTTGTTTCGTTTTAAATATTTTTTTGAAATGTGATCATTGTGCGTAAATATGAATTGCCTTTAAGACTGTAAAGTTTCATTTAAAAATTCGTATGTTTGGCCAAGATATGGGCTAAAAACCGTAGGGATTACTTTTTTGGTGCACCCTGTACATGCATACATTGTATTGTATATGAGTATTTATAAAGCGCCTTCTACAGACTGGCTATTCAGAGGCGCTCTCAGCGTGACAGCCCCGAGGAAATAAAAAAGCTCTTCAAGTAACGAAGAGCTGAAGATGACATCCCCAATAAGATCTTACTAAGGATAGTGGGAGGGAGATCATTCCACATAGAAGGGCCTACAATGGCAAAGGCACGGTGTTGAGCCATGGCAGTCCTTGCCCTTGGATCCAAGAGATCTAGTCAATCAGCAGACCGGAGAGGGCGGGAAGAGACTGCCGAGAGGGGTCCATGCATCAAGTCACAAAGGTGTTTAGGAGCTTGTCCAGTTTGAGTTTTTGAAACTAAGAGCAGTACCTTGAATTGGATACGAGAAGCAACAGGAAGCCAGTGTAGAACATCAGTCATATAGGTAGAAATGTGGGAGTAGCGAGGTAGACAAGCAATGAGTCTGGCTGCCGAGTTCATAACTGACTGAAAGGAGGATAAGCGAACTTTGGGAAGCCCAGCAAATAGCGAGTTGCAGTAGTCAATTCGACAACAAATAAAAGCATGAACAATGGTTTTAAATACAGAAGAGGAAACAGATCTTCTGATGGATCGCAGACGCCTCAGCCCTCAGGTGTCTGGCTGCCGAGTTCATAACTGACTGAAGGGAGGATAAGCGAACTTTGGGAAGCCCAGCAAATAGTGAGTTGCAGTAGTCAATTCGACAACAAATAAAAGCATGAACAATGGTTTTAAATACAGAAGAGGAAACAGATCTTCTGATGGATCGCAGACGCCTCAGCCCTCAGGTGATAGTAACATGAGCGTGTCAACTGGGAGAGGTGATCAGAGAACGAAAGGGTGCTATCAAGAGTTACACCCAAATCACGGACATTAGATGAAAATGTAAAGTCAGGGTAGACCTACATTGAGGACAAGAGTGGGAAGTTAAGTTTAAGGAGCTGTTGCTTAGTACCAAACCAGATCAGTTGCATCTTGGTGGGATTAAGGCAAAGTTGATTGGCCGACATCCAAGTGATCATGTGACAAGGAGTCAATCACCAAGGACGACCATCTGAGAACGATCTGAAAGGTAAGATTTGAACCAGTTAAGAGGGGGTCCAGAGAGGCCACAAGAAAGTTGAAGACGCTGTAGCAGGATCTCATGGTCAACCATATCAAAGGCGGAGGAAACATCAAAGAGCGCCAGGAGTGTTAAGTGTGACTTATCAATGGCCGAGTATTTATATCAGAGAGGAGGGATAACAGGGCAGTTTCTGTGGACTGATGCCCTCTAAACCCAGATTGGCTAGGTGGCAGGAGTTCAGAATGCTCAAGGTAAGGGAGAAGCTGGATTGAGACAAGTCTCTCAAGAGTTTTAGAGATAAACGAAAGGTTAGAGATAGGACGATAATTTTGACAGGTCAAGGTTAGCTCTCTTAAGAGTAGGGAAAACTATAGCCCGTTTTTGACATGCTGGGAGGTGACCCTCGGTAAGGGACCTATTAATTAAACATATAAACTAAAAATGGAGCAATGTCATCTAAAATGTTAACAATAACAAAGGAGGAAGTGGATCAAGTTCACATGATTTCTGGATCGAAGAGTTGATAACCCGACGGAGTTCATCCTCCGTGATGGGCGAAAGCAGTCAAACTTGAATTCTGTCCTAGAAAATTTAGGTAAAGGAGCGTCGGCAGTTGATGCACGAAGACTTGCAATCTTCTCCGTCATCATCTTAAGGAAGTCATCGGCAGAGAAGGAAGGAGCAGCAGACGAGCGGGGGGCTTGACCCAGGAGGCCCTTGAAGGACGTTCAGAGGCGTTTCGGGTTCTTTTCATTTCGGGCCACGAGATTCTCCCAAAATTCTGCTTCCTTTTGACGCAAAAAGTCGATGGAGTGACCGAAGTTGAGTGACCAATGCCAGGCCGTCATTCGGATCTCTTGAACGACGGTAGCGTCTTTCGAAGCACCGCGCCCGTCGACGATGCTGGTGCATTCACCATCGAACCACGCTGCAATGGGTCGTAGACGCGTCTTGACACTTCGCAGAAGAAGAAGATTGTCCACCAGTGCAATCATGGTGGTAGAGTAGAGGTCGAAAGGTTCCGATACTGACAAAGAATCAAGAGAGGAGGGTTCAGAAGCAAGTTTTGAGCGACGGAACATATAACGCTGGCGGGTGAACATATAGGGCCTAAATCCTGAATAGCAGCTTCATCGGAGGTGATGACTAGATCGAGAATTCCACCGAGCGAATGTGTTGTATCGCCGACATGTTGACGAAGGCCAAATTGTGAGAGTAGATCAAGGAACCGCAGAGTGTCTGGATCAGACGCATTTTCTAGGTGCATGTTAAAATCACCCAGAATGACCAGCTGAGTATTTCGTGTGATGAGGCTTTCCAGGACGGAAGAGAACTCGTCAAAGAACTTTCCTGTGGGGGGGGAACGGAGTCGGGTCTGTAGACGGTGAGAAGAGTTGAAGAGCCGTGAGATGTAGCGATGGTAAGACAGAGCGCCTCGAATGTAGTAATCTCCATGTCCAGTTGAACAGGAAAGGAACGAAGCGTTGAGCGATAGTAGACAGCGATACCCCCGCCACGAACCAACCGATGTTACATACATAACCATGCGGCAGTTTACATGTTTCTGTCATCGAGGTTTTCTTCTAGTGAATCTAGTCCATCAGCTACTAGGCCTAGGTAAAAGATGTTGGATTCAGGAAATAAAATGTCTCGTATTTCGTCAGTTATTTTGTGTGAAAAATATTAGCAACATTGACGTTATCACCATTGAATTAGTTGAACCTTAGAACTTGCTGGTCTCTCTAATGATGAGGTAGTTGTGGTGCATAAAATAGACATATGCCTGTGTAGCCTACTCGTAACAGTTCCATTTCGGTGGCCAGCCATGAAGACTTCAAATCCGGACAATTTGGAGCGGACAATTCGGAGCGGACAATTCGGAGTGGACAATTCGGAAACGGACAATTCGGACCGGACAATTCGGAGACGGACAATTCGGACCCGGACAATTCGGATCTGGACAATTCGGACCAAGACAATTCGGAGTGCATATAAAAATCATGAACTCCTAAAAGGCATGATATGTAGGGTTTCAGATTATTAGTTAAAACGTTATTATATTTTACTGCTACTTAAGTGCCCTAGCTCTGAGAAATTTTTCAGCTAAGTGATCTATGACTTTATACACCTGTCAGTCGGCTTTCACATTATTATGCTAGTTGTGTTACTTTCAAAAAATTTAATCATTCGCTGATTGTCTTCGATGATCTAGCAGTATATCTGGTAGTGATAGGCTCCGGCTTTAAGCTAGATTTTTACCGCTACTATTTATAGGCCAGATTTTTACCGGTCCCAATAATATTATAAGATCAGGTTAACACTAATTTATTTATGAGAACAGATCATGTCGATTCAAATAAATATTATGAACACAGATATAACCTATAGTATTGCATTGAAGCCATTTTGGACTTACTTATTGTCATAATTACGAAAGATTCAAAAGGTTAAAACGCAGCATCCTATGGCTTCCAAAACAAGTTCAAAGTGAGTGCGCTGACGCAGATCACAAATGGATTGGCAGACATAATGTATTGACACAGAGACAGACAAACGGGCAAAGAGACTTACGAATAAACAGACATAAGCTTGCACGCAGACTGATAGACAACGGGGTGCTAAGTTGATCTAGTATTTATTTTGATGTCCAGTAGCCTATCCGGCCAACCTATGTAGGTATATTTGGGTGATGGAGATGGGTATTGTGAGCTAATTTTGTATAACGTATAGTGATCAGCTAATTGTTGAGCGTACGGATAGGCCAGCTCAAGGTCAGCTAATTGTTGAGTGTACAGACAGACAGGCCAGCTGACTGAGTGGCGGGAAAGTGCCGCGGCGCGTCGTCGCCGGAGAGAGAGAGAGAGAGAGAGAGACAGACAGACAGACAGACAGACAGAGAGAAGGACAGTGCGACCGAAGAAAGAGTGTACGCTGAGAGTGAGATAAGTTGTAGAAGGAGTGCTAGTCGTGTGTAGAAGACGTTAGAGAAATAATATAATAAGATGGCGTTTCTGTCGTGCAATTGAATTGTTTGTCGTCGTTGATGCATTGTTGTGTTGTTTGTGAATATTGGAAATCGAAGAAGAAAATACAAGAAACTGATCTTTGTTGTAAGAGAACAAGTTTAAGAACTTTAGTCACTTATAACCTAGCCATAGCTACCGCAGTACAGTGAATAGGTTAGGCCTAGGCTGCGCTGCAGAACTAAAGAAGAGACTGGAAAAATCGTGGGTGATTGTGGAAGATCACATTTGGTGACACAGCGGTGGGATAGTCAATCCAAGTTACGGACGTTGGGATATTGTCAATCCAAGTTACGGACGGTGGGATTTTGTATCCAAGTTACGGACGGAGGGATATTTACGAACGGTGGAATTTTAGTCCAAGCTACGGACAGTGGATTTCAAATCATTACGAGAAGCCGACCACACGGGAGAAGGAGAATGAGCATTTGATCAACCGGAGAAGCATTCCGAGCATCCGAACAACTGGTGAGAAGATACAACGGGCATACGAACGACATTACGACAACGCAACGCCAGAGAGAGGTATACAAAACTCGCTCCTTGAATAAACAAGCAATAAGAATTAAAGTCAACCAATCACAGCAATTATAGCCACTCCCTCGATTTCTTCACGGAAATCATTTGAAGTAAAGAAGTAAGATGGAGAAACTTACAGAACAAAAACAAGCTAGAATAAAAAAGATGTCTTCTGATCGAATAATAAAATTATTAATCGAAGCTGGTCTAGACGTGGAAGAAGTCGAAGAGATGTCAAGGGAAAATTTGATGAGAGCTTTAGCAGAGGATTGGCTAAAAAGGAAGCTGAAGAGAAAGGCGCTGTGGGTGGGGCTGAGGAGAAACCACAGGCTATGTCTATGGAGGCGTTGATGCAATTTATGATGATGAGGGAGGAGCAACGGAGACAAGAAGAGAAAGAACGGAAACAAGAAGAGAAAGAGAAAGAGGACAAACGTAGACAAGAAGAGGAGAAACGTAGACAAGAAGAGGAGAAACGTAGACAAGAAGAGGAGAAACGTAGACAAGAGGAGAAAGAGAAAGAAGAGCAACGGCGACAACAAGAAAAAGGACGGAAACAAGAGGAAAAAGTAAGAGCAGAACAAGCAGAAAGGATGAGACAAGAAGAGATAGAGATGCAGAAGCAGCAGTTCCAGCTTCAGTTAGAACAACTGAAAAGAGATCGTGACGAAGCTGAACGAAGAAGAATGGAATTGATGATAGAATACGAGAGGGCAAGGAAAAGTGATGAAGAAATACGGAAACAACAGATTGAAGAGCAAAAGGCTCGCGAGGAAGTCAAGGAAGCCATGCGTTTGGCAGAATTACAAAGAGCCGAAGAGATTCGACAGGAAGAATTGAATATGGAGAAAGAAAATTTGGAAAAGGCGGAACGAGAAAGGGAAGAACAAGTACAATTAGAACAAAAGAAACTCGCTCTTAAGGAAGCTCAGCTCCGAGAAATGGCTATAGAAAAGGAGGAACGCAGAAAGCAGTTAGAATTGTTGCAGCAGAAGATAGAACAAGAAGAACTGCGTAGGGAAGAAGATCAAAATAGACTGAGGGAACGAAATGAAGACGAAAGAAGAAGCCGAGAGGAGTTAGAACGAAATAGGATCCGAGAAAGTGAGACAATGGTGTCCAAGAGTAAAAAGATAGGTGATGCAATGAAACACGTGTTACCTAAGATGCCATATGATATGATGGAGGTGCCATTATATTTTGAGACAGTTGAGAATGCATTCAACAGTTTTACGGTGGAAAAGCAGTTTTGGGTCAAATTGCTGTTGCCACTAATGACACCAAGAGCGAGAACGGTGTTAAACCGATTGTCTTTTGATGATCTAGACAATTACGACATAGTGAAAGAACATTTACTGAAAGAATTCAAATTGACAGCGAGAGAATATCGATCACGATTTGTAGATGCGAAGAAAACGGCAGAAGAGACATACACTATGTTTACAGCAAGATTGAAGAATCTGTTGAACTATTATGTCAGAAGTAGGCGAGTGGGCAAAGACTATGAGAAGTTATTTGATCTTTTGGTGGCGGATAAGTTGAAAGAATGTCTACCACCGGGTCCACTACAGTTTGTACTAGCAAAGGAGGGTACTGAATGCTTGGAAGCTAGTAATGTTGCAGATCTCGCAGACATACATGTGAACAATCGAATTGGTCTAATGTTTCAAGACAAACCGAAATATGAATCATGGGGTAATAGTTCGAAGCAAACCAGGTGGAATAGTAGTAACAAAGAAACGGGAAGCCAAGCCAGAAGTAATGAAGTAAGGAAAGATAGTGCTCCTGGAAGACAGTTTGGTCAAGATAGAAGAGAAGCAACGGGTGACAGACAAATATATAGTCGAATTCCAGTGATGGGACGCCAAAGAGAAAGCAATGCAGCATATACTCCGTACAATTACAGACGGGAGAGCACTGAACAGAGAGGTATTGTGAGGAAACGTTGCCATAATTGTCAGTCAGACCGACATTTGATAAAGGATTGTCAAGCACCACCAAGAATGACAAATCTGAGAAATAGATTTACTCGAAGTGCAGAAAATCTCAGAGTAAATCAGATCCAAGTAATGAATGCACCTAATCAGCTGGAAGGACAAGACAACCGCGAAACGGAAGTGAAGTCAGTAATGAAGTGTACGCCTCAGTTTACTATACAGAGAGAAGTAGTAAAATCTGCTCCCATTACGGATACTTGTCGAGAAACAGAAAGTAAAGATCAGTGTCAACGTACGAAGAAGTCCTTACTACGGCATGTAGATGTAGAGATACGTGGAAATGATGACAGTTGTCATCCCGTGCAAGTCAAAGCGCTGATTGACTCTGGTACTGAGATTCCAGTAATCAATGAGGAATTATTGAAAGGAGCGACAGTAGAAGAAATTGGCAGAGTACATTTGCAATGTGTGGCTGGAGAACCCATTCCAGCTAAGTTGGTGAAAATAGAAGTGCGGATGAGTGGTCATAACGTACACGAAGGAGGAGATTTGAAGGACAAGGGAGTAAATATCGCGCCATATTTAACCTTGGTATGTGCTAGCATTCTGGCAGTCTTGTGCAAAGATAACAAAGAAAAGTTCTTGCTGCATCCAGAGATAATTGCAGAACTGAAAGAGGTTCCACCAGTGAGTGTATTGCAAGGAGAATTGCAAGCGAATGTGACTACGAGAGCACAGGGTCGGAGAAGAGAAGTGGAAGAAGGAGAAGAGGAACAGCTAAATGAAAGTTTGCTAGACGAGGACACAGAAAGCGATGATGAACAAAGCGTTCAAGAAGAAGAAGAAGGAGTAACATCCGGAAGCAATGAAATTGAAGAAGAGATGGTTACATGTGAACGTGATGATTATGACGATTCTGGAAGTGATAGTGAAATGGACACGAGTATGAGAGATTTGTTTGCCGAGAATACGAGTGATGAAAGACAATTGGCAGACGCAAAGAAATTTGAAGAGCAGCAGAGAAATGACGAGTCACTGAAGTCGTGGTGGAAGATAGCTGAAGACAAAGGATCTGAGTTTAGTGTGGTGAATGGGTTGATGTATAAGAAACATCAAATGTTGGACCAGTTGGTGTATCAGTTGGTGTTGCCGAAGGAAAGAAGAATTCAGGTGATGGAATTGGCGCACGAGTCAGTATTTGGCGGACACTTGGGAGAAGACAAGACAAGAGAACGTATCAAATTGTCCTTTGTGTGGCCAAGGATGCGTAGAGATGTGGTGAAATTCTGCAAGTCTTGTGAAAAGTGTCAGTTGAAAGCACGAAGTTTGGTGATGGATCGAGTACCGATTACGCCAATACCAAGGGAGGATGTGCCGTTCAGAAGAATGACAATGGACGTCGTAGGACCAATCGAACCGACGTCAGCAGCAGGGCATAAGTATTGCTTGTGCATCGTAGACTCATGTACAAGATGGCCGACAATCTTTTTGATGAAGTCATTGACTGCTAAGGCTGTATGCGAAGCTCTGATGAAGTTGTTCATGGAAGTGGGAGTTCCGTCAGTGATAACGAGTGATAGAGGAACGAATTTTACAGCCAGTCTAACGAGAGAATTTCTGAAATTGATGGGGTGTTGTCCTCGATTCGATTCGCCAGGACATCCAGAAGCGGCCGGATTAGTGGAGAGATGGAATCAAACGTTCAAGAAGATGGTTCATCATGTCATTGTGGAAAATCCGAGACAGTGGCATAAAATCATACCATTTACAGTCTGGGCATTGAGAGAAGTGCCTAATGCAACTACAGGAGTGGCACCGTATCTGCTGGTCTATGGAAAGTTGCCGAGAGGGCCACTAACCATTCTTAAAGAAAGCTGGACCAAAGAGATAAATTTACCACCGAACATTGGAGTGCAACCAGCTAAGTACTTGAAGAATTTAAGAGCAGACATGGAAAAGGCCTTGACATTCGCCGAGAGCTGTGCTGAAGAAAAGCAAAAACAATACGCCAGTCAATATAACAAAAGAGCAAAAGATAAAGAATTCGAACCAGGAGAAAACGTCATCGTGCTGTATCCAACGTCAACCAATAAATTAATCTCACGATGGCATGGTCCATGCACTGTCTTGCAAAGAAGATCCAAATATTCGTATCTCGTGGACATGAATGAAAACGGTCGACGGATTATTCATGCCAACAAGATGAGAAAGTTCATTACGAGAACATTGTCTTGTGGTCTGATCGTAGAAGAGGATGACGAATTTGGATCAGTGGTAGAAATACCGCTGAAGGAAGACTATTCAGAGACAAAACAGAAATCACTCCAATTGGATTATGAACAAATTGGACATCTTACGAGCGAACAGCAGAAACAATTACTTGACGTACTGAATCGTTATGCAGACAGATTTTCGGACAAACCGGGACTTTGTACATTAGTAGAACATGAAGTGGTGTTGAAACCAGACTTTCGAGAAAAGGAATTCATGGCATATCGAATACCACTAATATACCGGGCAGAAGTGGAAAGACAAATACAAGAGATGCTGAAAGAAAACATCATTCAACCATCGTCAAGCAGAATGGCAAGTCCACTTGTCATTGTCAAAAAGAAGGATGGATCCTTGAGATTGGCTTGTGACTACAGATACATTAACTCTTTTACTGAGAACTGCAGATATCCTATGCCAATCGTCAATGATGTTTTGAGCAAAGTCGGAAAATCCAAGTTTATTTCTGTTATGGACTGTCGCAGTGCCTATTGGACTTGTCCTGTGAAAAAGAGTGATCAATGGAAGACTGCGCTTGTTACACATAATGGACTGTACGAATTTACGCGTGTTCCTTTTGGAATGATTAACTCTGGACGGACTTTTGTAAAAGCGATAAATATGATTTTGCAACCGATACATGATTTCACTGAACCTTATGTTGATGACATTGCAGTGCATTCTAATGATTGGGACATTCATTTAAGGCATTTGGAATTATTTTTGAAACAAATTAGACTGCATAATTTAACGTTGAACTTGAAGAAATGTGTGTTTGGTAAGAGTGAGGTGAAGTTCATCGGTCACCTTATAGGATCAGGGAAGAAGATGATGAATCCAGATAGGATTGACAGTTTGATTAATTTGAAGAAACCTGAAACCAGGAAGGAAGTGAAACAGGTCTTAGGATTTTTTGGGTTTTACAGACAGTTTATTTGTAATTTTGCTGAAATTGCTAAACCATTGACAGACTTAACCAGCAAGAAAGTACCTGACAACATTGTTTGGACTGATGCACATCAGAAATCCTTTGATTCACTTAAACAGATTGTCTTGTCAAATGTGGTTTTATATATGTTTGAGGTTGGTAAACCTTTTAATTTGTACTGTGATAGCAGTGATTTTGCTGTGGGAGCTGTCCTATCACAGGTGGACAATGAAGGGATAGAACGTCCCGTTTCATTTATAAGTCAGAAGCTGACAGATACCCAGAGGAGATGGGCGACGATTGAGAAAGAAGCCTATGCAATCATATGGGCTTTAAATAAGTTGAAAGAAATTCTTATTGGTTCTAAGATTAATGTGTATACAGACCATAATCCTTTAGTTTACTTGACTGAATCAATGTCGAAATCTGCTAAGTTAGTCAGATGGTCATTATCATTACAAAATTTTGACATTCAGTTGAACTATAAGAAAGGTAAATTGAATGTAGTAGCTGATTGTTTATCTAGATTATAGCGTAAGATATTTTATGATGTTATATATATTGGACTGTTTGCATTGTTTAGTTAAGGTACGTTCGCTAATTTTTAAAGATAATTAGCTCTCTTTAAAAGAAAGGAAAGAGGTAATGTGAGCTAATTTTGTATAACGTATAGTGATCAGCTAATTGTTGAGCGTACGGATAGGCCAGCTCAAGGTCAGCTAATTGTTGAGTGTACAGACAGACAGGCCAGCTGACTGAGTGGCGGGAAAGTGCCGCGGCGCGTCGTCGCCGGAGAGAGAGAGAGAGAGAGACAGACAGACAGACAGACAGACAGAGAGAAGGACAGTGCGACCGAAGAAAGAGTGTACGCTGAGAGTGAGATAAGTTGTAGAAGGAGTGCTAGTCGTGTGTAGAAGACGTTAGAGAAATAATATAATAAGATGGCGTTTCTGTCGAGCAATTGAATTGTTTGTCGTCGTTGATGCATTGTTGTGTTGTTTGTGAATATTGGAAATCGAAGAAGAAAATACAAGAAACTGATCTTTGTTGTAAGAGAACAAGTTTAAGAACTTTAGTCACTTATAACCTAGCCATAGCTACCGCAGTACAGTGAATAGGTTAGGCCTAGGCTGCGCTGCAGAACAAAGAAGAGACTGGAAAAATCGTGGGTGATTGTGGAAGATCACAGGTATGAAAATCTGAGTTCTATCACTAATTTTGACTGATAAGCATTGCCCTCTCCGAATTGTCCGGTCCGAATTGTCCGGTCCGAATTGTCCGGTTCCGAATTGTCCGTTCCGAATTGTCCGTTCCGAATTGTCCGCTCCAAATTATCTGGGTCCGAATTGTCCTGACCAAAATTTTCTCCGAATTGTCCGTCTCCGAATTGTCCGCGCCGAATTGTCCTCTCCGAATTGTCCGGTCCGAATTGTCCGGCGACGAATTGTCCGGGAACCGTGCTATTCTGTCGAAGACAACCACATGCAATGTCTCGAACTTCTTTTAAAGCGTCTGACGTTCAAATGATACTCTCTGTATTTTAGAGCTGCATTTTTACAGCTTTGTAGTGTCACTTGAGAGTATGGAGCGAGCCCACACCGGTGCGTTACGTGTGAGGTCGTGTCTCTTGTCACCAATTTTTAAAACCAATCGTTAAGTGCATCGTGGTTGTTATATTTAAGAGCACTAAGTCTTCTCTTCACGTTTTGAGACATCTGAGGCCCTCAACTGAAGTACCACTTACAGTTGAGGATTTTAAGATATTCATAAAACAAACTTTGAAAGTCTACGAGTAGATCGGTTCGCACGCAAAAACATTTCAATTAAATTTATTACCATAATTATAGGTTCATCCGCTATATCGATCTACATGGTGGGCCATAAAAAGTACTCCCCTGAGGTTTTGCCAATATCTTGGCCAGAAGTAAGATTTTTTAAAATATAATTTGACAGGCATAAAGGCAATTCATATTTACGTAAAAAGACCAAATTTCATCAAAATTTCTCAAACAGTACAAATGTTATATCACTTTTGGCGAGACCACCCACTGTTTTTTTGATGATTCAAAAACATAACGCAACAAAATGTAACAAACCTCAAATAATCGTTATTAAATGAACTTCATATTGCCAGATAATCCTTATTAACATTATTTAGAAAATCAACAGTGTACCAGCGTAGCTGCAAGTCTCTGTGAAGTCACTTAGCAAGATGACGATCAAGTTGATAAAAAAGGAATGTGTCAGATCAATAATGTTTTAATTAAAACAATTAAATTAAAATTTCAAAAATAAAAATGACCAAGATGTCATTGACAGACGAAATTTGTATCGAAACACTTTAAGAGCAAAGTCCTGAAGCTAACGCTATAATCACCGCTAACTCTTACAAACATTGAGAGCGCAGAAATTAACAGTTAAGTTGAGATTTCTTAAATAAGCCGTTGACGAAAGGAAATCAGCTCAGTGTCAATTGCTCTGGTTTCATTGAGAAGAGACTATGACCCCGAATCTCTGGATTTCAACCCGATGGATTATCAAGTGTGGAGAGCTATGCTGGAGAAATACCACAATATGCGGCTAAACCCACGAGCGATCATAAGAGAATTTATGGTCACATTGGAGCTGATATGAAACGGATTCAACTCTGGAACACATCAACAAAGCCATCAAGAACTTTACAAAGATACTCAGCAAGCGTGGGCACTGGTGGTGGACACATCAGGGGTTATTTTAACGTGCAGCTGGACACAAAGTGTGTAGTTGGGAAAGAGATTTGTGCAGTTGAAAATCAGATCTTGTGCAGTTACTTTTTGCCTAGTTGCGTGAACCGACGAGAAGTTAGTGGTAAAACGTTGGACACAAACATGATATACATGTATAGTAACAGCCCAAAGTGAACATCTTTGAGGCGGTTTATTTGGGTGATATTTATGTTCAGGAAAAGAGCAGGCTTGTTGAAATTTGGCGTGAACAATAATAGATATGGTGATTAGGCCTACATGCAGTTTTCAAGTCAAGCATTAGACCGATACGGCGAAGCTGGGTCACCCGCGTTCATGAAGTAACAGTGGGGAAAATGGGTGATGTAATCGAAGACAAGGTTCTGCTAAAAATCACACATAGACTGCAGACAGAAGACTTTGCAGTAGGCTAAATGTATGGGCGGATGTAGATTTCAAGGCCTGCTGTAGGTTGATATCCTGATAAAGTTGTAAAGGCCGGGGTTATCCTTCATACCATAAAGACAACTTCTTGGCCATCGTAGTCTACTTTCTCCTGCTTTTGCCGCTTGCTCTGACAAGCTGAAGCAGGAAGGGACGTAGACAGTCAGACGCATAAAGCAAAATAGTCTACTATAATAATAACAACCCAAGTATCTAACTGGCGATGAAAAGAAAAGAATTGATGTGGCAGACTGAGCTAGCCTTTCAGCCACACAGGCTATCCAATACATACATAGTGGGCCAAAAAAACCTAGGTTTTTTGCTAATATCTTGGCCAGAAGTAAGAATTTTGAAATTAAATTTTACAGGCTTAAAGACAATTCATATTCACACGTGATGGCCAGATTTCATCGAAATATTTCAAGCACAACAAAAGTTATATCACTTTTAGTGAGGCTACCCCCCCCCGTTTTTGACGATTCAAAAACGAAACGCAACAAAAATTAGGTTTTTTGCCAATATCATGGCCAGAAGTAAGAATTTCGAAATGAAACTTTACAGACTCAAAGATAATTCATATTTACACATGATGGTCAGATTTCATAAAAATATTTCAAACACAACAAATGTTATACCACTTTCAGTGAGGCCACCCACCGTTTTTTGACGATTCAAAAACGAAACGCAACAAAAAGTAGCAAAACACGATTTTATTAAGTCTCATCTCAAATAACTGTTGTCAAATGAACTTGTTAGTGCTTCACAACTTGTGTTCAATGTGCCCACCACCAGTGCCAAAACTTCTTTTGAGTCTCTTTGCCAAGTTCTTGATGGACCCCTGATTAATCTGACAGATTCTATATAGTTACACATTTGATTGTTATCTTGCTAAGTGACTTCTCAGTGACGTGCAGCTTCGCTGGTACCAAAAACGAAAGGCAAATGTTTCATTTTAAATAATAATAATGATCATCTGGCAATATCAAGGCTATTTGATAACAACTATTTAAGATGAGACTTAATAAAATTGTGTTTAAAATTGTCTTTTTGCTACTTTTTGCTGCGTTACGTCTTTGAATCGTCAAGAAACGGGGGGGGGTGGCCTCACTTGAAGTGGCATAACTTTTGTTTTGTTTGAAATATTTTGATGAAATCTGGCCATCATGTGTCGATATGTATTGTCTTTAAGCCTGTAAAATTTCAGTTCGATATTCTTACTTCTGGCCAAGATATTGACAATAATAATTAAATTGGTTTTTTGTCATTTCTTGTTGGGTTGCGCTTTTGAATCGTCACACAACGGTGGGTGGCTTCACTAAAAGTGATATAACTTCTGTTCTGTTTGAAATATTTTGATTAAATCTGGCCATCATGTGTAAATATGAATTCATTTCGAAATTCTTAATTTTGGTCAAGATATTGGCAAAAATCTTATGGCGGTCTTTTTTTTGCCCACCCTGTACATACATGATGTAGGATAGTAGGTCAATGCATACTCTAATTTTCTTACAAATTCTCCATATATCCCCATATTACACGCACCCTTTTTGAGTTCATGTGATCCCATCAAAAAATCATCATCCTCAGAATCTGAAAGATACACGCAGGCCACTATAGGCCTATGTTATTGAACTAGCATCTCGCACAGGGTATAGACTTAGATGGGATAGGATCGAGGAACGGAACCCGGAACTTGTGGTGGTGACGGAGATGCTTATATCTTTTATCCCCCAAATATTTCAGAAATATTATCACAAGCATTAGCCTATTATAGATTTCTACAGTGTTATCCACTGCTTGTCCATAATTGTCAATTTTGATTCAGATGACAGCCTAAACTGCCACCATTACGTTGTGTAAATAAAAATAAAATTAAGATACATGTAGGGGGAATTTTTAAAGTCTTAAACCACGTCTCTGAGTACCAAATTAATTATAATTGAATTTGTCAAGGTAACAGCCTAAAATGCTATTACAACAGTGGGAAAATGACTTTTTTCAAACAATAGACGAGAAAAGAAAAGTATGAGTATTTTTTCAAATGACAGCTTTAAATGCCAGATTAACAGCATGCAAATGAAAAAATTAAACAACAAGAAGACTCTCTAAAGTCTAAAAACCATAACTGTCAGCGTTTAAGAAGAGCAATTTTGTTCAGATGACAGTTACAGTGTGGAAATTCAGACATGTAAACAACGGGGAGCGGCATTTATTGAAGTCTCAAACCATGCTTTTTGGCGTGAAAATTGTGAGCAATTTTTTAAGATCACAGTCTAAAAGTTGCCATTATAATGTTGTAAAAAAATATTTAAACAATGGGACGGGACACTTATTAAAGTCCTAAACCATGACTATCAGCACTGAAATGATGAGCAACCTCGCTAAATTACAACTTAGAATACCACCAGTGCATTGTGGAAATTAAACAAAATTCGAAAATGGGATTGGTGCATCACCTTCCAAAACCCCTACCCAGCTAGGTGCTCGTGCATTGGAAATTATTGTCCTTCGGTCGCTCGTTCGTTTCCACAAACCCAGGCTATGTTCACACACACATTCTGGTTCTCATGAATGAATGACACCAGAGATTGTAGCATAAAACATTTCCAGCAGTCGTACCCTCAGCCAAGTCATGGTGTGGTAAAATACCATTTACATTTAGATCGGCGACGCGGCTCCCGGTTAAAACTGCTATTAGCCTAAACCAAAGCTCGAGGGTACGTACCGTACGTATTCTATTTTTTGAAAGGTACGTACGTATTTTAACGTACCCTATTTAAGGGTACGTAAACAATAAATAAAATACGTTAACCACGTCATTGCTCATTATAAGAATGTTCAATTTAATTTAAGCAAACACTCACCACCCAGTATACGGCGTAGTAAATTGCTGCAATGCTATATTGAAGGTCTATGTTTATCCAGCATATATTGCACTTAATGCACTAATGTCAGTCAGTCGTCTCAGTTCTGCTGCAGCACTTCAACGATGTGTTCTTATGCGATTGCCTGATCCAACCCAGAACTGCTTGTCAAAAAAATTGCATTCAATCAAATAATAATTGTTGTTCGCATTTTTCAAAACTTTCACACGTGCGTCCATTCCTTCTCACGTTCTCTGGGCATCGCTGACTCGCTGACTGATGAGTAGGCTATAAGCTTATAGATATACTGCAACTGTCGAGTTACACCAATTTGCAAACCAGCGACGTGTACTTAGCTCTCATCAGAAATACAGTACAGTTTGCATTAAATTAATATTATTATAACCAAAGAATTTATCGAATTAAATTTACTGCCATACGCTACCGGAAGTACCGGTTTCAATGACGCATAGGCCTACAGTTGACGTCAGATTATACGTTGGCTATGGGTCGCCGAGTAAACCATGAATAAGATTTTCGTGTATGGTACGTACCATACGCGTATTCTATTTTTTGAAAGGTACGTACGTATTTTAACGTATTCTATTTTAGGGTACGCGTACCCTCGAGCTTTGGCCTAAACAGTACCTGGTACATAATTATTCGTGTTGATGTGAGTGTCAGTATAGACATATCGATCAATAATTACCATTTGGGAGATTTGTTAATGATATTTATCGGTCTTACATCATATTTTGCAGTTATTGGGTTATATTTTATAAAATTTGAAATTAGTTCAAAGACTTTATTTCTTGGGGAAATATCTCATCTTGTCTGCAAGCTTTAGCTTTAGCAAAACAATATCATGTTGATCTTAATGACCACGGTTTCAGAGCAGAAAAGCAACATTTAGACGTACCCTTACGTACAAGGCAAACTTTGGAAGTGTCCAGGAACATAGGACCATTGAACGTTATTACACTTTACAATCTTTCTGAGCTATTTCCAATTCCAGCAACAGCAGAGGATCTTTAAAGGATCTTTAAGGGATCTCTAGTCGATTAAGGATATTGAAAAGTCTAAACGTCTAAGAACGTCTAGCTGATTTCATTCGTTAATTCATTTGGAGATTTTCCCATGATGAACTTTGAGTCAAAATTGTCATAACAATTGATTTTGATCTTTAGTATGAATTTTTATAAAGTCGGAAAATCTTAATATTCAAACATCTAAAGCTCCAGTCAAAGGCCAAGCGCAAAGCACCAGCTTATTAACGAGCGGTCACCAAAAGCTGCTTCAGCTTTGGGGACAAATCCTTGGTCAAGGACTTTCTTATATCCAGTCTCAAAGTACGTCATTTATGTGCAGTTGGGAAAATTCCTTAAAATAACCCCTGGGACACATTGAACACAAGTTGTGAAGCACCATCAAGTTGATTTTAAAACAATTATTTGAGACGTGACTTAATAAAAAAAATCGCTTGTGTTACTTTTTGCTGTCCTACATTTTTGAATTGCCAAAAAAAACAGTGGATGGTCTCACTAAAAGTGATATAAATGCTGTTCTATTTTAAATATTCTGATTAAATCTGGCCGTCATGTGTAAATATGAATTGCCTTTAAGCCTGTAAAATTTCATATAAAAATTCGTACATTTGACAAAGATATTGGCCAAAAACCTAAAGGGTTACGTTTATGGCCCACCCTGTATAGGTATTTTTAATACAGTTTCAGCAGGTCGCGTAAGGGTTATTGCAGCTATTCAGCAGGTCGAAGAAATTAAATGTAAAGAAGATATTAAATGTGCCAAGAAATTAAATTTTATGGAGGTCATAAGGCAGTTCTAGAGGAAAATAGACAGAAAAATGTAATGACCTGCCTCGACGCATGGTAGTGCCGCCGCGCACTGTTCAATTATCATACGGATTTGCTCTGACGGTCTCTGTGCCTAAACGTTCAACTAGAGTCGCAACGCTGTAATATTCCAAGGATCAGACCCGACCGCCACCCACGACGCATGGGAGGTTGTCTCTCATACCGAAGACCTCTGTTGCTACTCAGACGGTAGACCATGTCATACATACATACATACATACATACATACATACATACATACATACATACATACATACATACATACATACATACATACATACATACATACATACATACAATGTCATACATATATACATACATTATTCATACATACATGCTTACATGCCGCTGTCACTACTTGATAATGTCGGCTGCATTCGACACAGTCGAGCACGATATCTTGATGCAGCGACTGTCTAGTTCATTTGGGATTAAGGATAGAGCGCTCAGTTGGCTTGAATCCTACGTAAGAGGACGCACGCAATCAGTCCATTTGGCAGGAGAGGAGACAGAACCTAGGATGGTCACCTGCTGTGTTCCACAAGGATCAGTGCTCGGGCCTCTCCTCTTTGTACTATATACGGCCGACATGGAGAAGATCATAGAAGTACATGGACTGCTTCACCACTGCTATGCGGACGATACACAGCTTTACTTCTTCTGCGAACCATCACAAACAGCTGAACTGAAACAGAGAGTGCTGCTGTGTATTGAACAATTTCAGAGTGGATGACATCCAACCGTCTAAAGCTTAATCCTTCAAAACCATCCGCAGATTCGTCCCAAGCTCAACCGCCGTCATCTTAGTCAACAGCTTCATTGTCTCCAGGGTTGACTACTGCAACAGCGTACTGGCGGGTCTTCCAAGCCGGAATGTCTAGCTTGTCTGCCGAAGCCAAGTGAGCAAGACAGACCGTGTACCTCTGGCCGAAACCATTGAACCACATTATTATTATTATTATTATTATTATTATTATTATTATTATTATTATTATTATTATTATTATTATTATTATTATTATTATTATTATTATTATTATTATTATTATTATTATTATTATTATTATTATTTTGCCCTGAGGTACTTTGTTCCCCCAGGGACTTATAAAAAGTTAAAAGCAATGTGCCTGGAACGGCTAAACCTCATCCATTTCGGGCGTGGGTCTAAATGAACCACTAAATGCTATTGAGTTTAAACGCTGAATTGTGATTATTATTATTATTATTATTTTATTTTATTTTTTAAAATTTTTTGCCCTGAGGTACTTATGATACTTTACATTTGTTTCGTGTTGCTGCTACTTCGGCCGCACCCCCCCGGTGTAGTCGATGTCACGTGGATGTATGAGGTGGCGCAAGTGTGGATGCTAGTGGCATCCCAGGCAATTATTTTTTTTGCCCTGAGGTACTTCATTACCCCAGGGACTTAGGGACTATTATTATTTCAAGAATGTATGTCTGGTGGGTTAGGCCTCGTCTTCAGGGTATTATTATTATTATTATTATTATTATTATTATTATTATTATTATTATTATTATTATTATTATTATTATTATTAATATTACTAATATTACTATTACTATTACTATTACTATTACTATTATTACTATTAATACTATTATTACTATTACTATTACTATTACTATTACTATTACTATTACTATTATAGTATTACTATTACTATTACTATTACTATTACTATTACTATTACTATTACTATTACTATTACTATTATTATTATTATTATTATTATTATTATTATTATTATTATTATTATTATTATTATTATTATTATTATTATTTCATCCTTTATTAAAACACCACTCAAGATTAAAACAAAACTCAAAAACAGAAATGTGTTCAAGCATAGAGTGCATTGTTCTCGTCCCCGGGGTGTGGTGCAAATGTTCCTCTGAAAGTAACGGCGTTGAACCGCTGTGTGCAAATTGATATCCTCTGGAAGAGGTAGACAATCTCCCTTTGATCGCCGGAAACAGTGGCACTACGGCGGCCTAACTCTAGCAAAAACTCTCGACCAGCGGGATTGATGGGGCCCAGCGTTTCAATAGCAATGGGCACAAACTCATGGGAGACAGGAAGAGTGGAGTATTTGCTGCATTTCCGGTCCGCCGCATGTTCCGCAGCTCCTCCAGATACCGTTGATGAAAGATGTATGTAGGACACCGCACAAGTGTGGATGGCTGTAAAGTCCCAGGCGATATATTTTCCTCTGGCCCATGGAACGAGGGTGGCCCCGTCAGGTCTTTTGCCGTCAGTTCTGATCAGGCCTGGCGGCTCCTCCGAACTGGGGATATCCGCCTTCGCGAGCGCCCTCCACACCAAGTCGTTGATTGCGAAGTGCCGCGCTGTTCTTCCGGACGATCGTCTGCAGACCAACCCGTGGTGTCCTCTTGAGTCGGCGGTATCTCCGCACTGACACTGGTGAGGTGTACATAAATCCAAACCAAGACGCAGTCCAACGGCCACTCGGATTGCCTCATTGCTTAGATCCAAGCCACAGGTTGATAGCCAGTCCCCCCGCATGAGGGGAGGTCACCGCAAATAGCCTGGCCATGTTGACCGGATCGCTGTAGGCGGCCCATACCGCTGACCTGTCTACCTCAATCAGAGATCTATCCCACACGCTCTGTCTGCTCCAAAGGGGCTCTGCACTGCTAGGCTGGGTGTTCTTGCGGACCTCGAGCAGATCGTCGAAGTGGACATCATCCCACTCCTCCTTGCACAGAATCATACTCACGAGTGACTTGGTCGATGCGGCTGATGCCAAGTAAGCTGAAGATGCCAGCATCGAGACACGTCTAACTCCGAGTCCTCCATCTCTAATTGGGAGTGTGGCTTGTAGCCATTCGATGTTGTTGAGGTTGATGTTGATGATGTTCTCTAGCCCTTTACGCATTTGATCATCCATTTTCTCGAGCAGTGGATGACCATGGCATGGGGCAGTTCTCAGCAAATAGGTAAGTTTTGCTGCCCCAAAACTTGCCCGCAGCAGGATCAACGCTGCCTGGGCTCGAAGGCAGGCCAGGTCCGTCACTGCCCGTTCCAATAACTCGCTGTGCCTCAGCAGCGTCCCGTCCAAAGCCCCACCTCGGAACAATGGGACCCCCAGTAGGAGGAGCGACCCCATGTCCATCCGTTCGAATCCTTCGAAATCTGGCTCCGTTTGTTCCGTCTTTGAATAGAGTTCACATTTCTTACTATTCAAGCAGATACCAAGCGATGTCTCCAAGTCCTTAATCGATGCCACATCCTGTCGTACGTCCTCCATCTTACCTCCCAGAGAGATGTCGTCCAGATAGCCAAGCCTGAAACTTGAGCGCATTGCACGCAAGACTGGCTGCAGAGGCAGGCAGAACAGTAGAGGCCCCAAGGGATCTCCCTGCTGCGGTCCCATCTTCGAACGAACCACGAAGGAGCCAAACTGCAGCTGATAATCTGCTGAGTACGACTGATGTGTGAAGGCGTAGATCTCCGGTATAGTGTCGTAAACCGTCTGCAGCATGACGTCTCTTCGCAAAGTGTTGAATGCGTTTGTGAAGTCAAGTTTCACGAAGATCTCGTCCTCTGTCATGTTTGTGACGAAGCTCCTTGCCGCATGTACTGCCGCTTCACCGCCTCCTGGGACCCCCACTCCAACTTGCAATGGGGCGAAGAAAGATCCTAGCCTTCCCAGGGCGTAGCTATTTGCGCACTTCGCTGCCAGCCTCCTCCAGGAGTACCCAATCGCTATAGGTCTAAGGCCTTCTGATTTTTTAGATAGGGCGATAAGGGTGCCACCGAAAGCAATTTCTCGCATTTCTTTTGGACCATCTCCTCTCAGCAGCACGTTGATAAAACTTGTAAGTGTCTGTAAGAACAATTCTGAAGATTCTTTATTATTCAGCAAGTCCAGAAGGTGTTGGGGTCGCATCCCGTCCGCGCCCCCAGCGGACCCCGCCGGGAAAGATCGCACCGCATCCGCCACATCCTTTTCCGAGGCCTGGTATGGCGTGGTCCGCGCCGCATCCGGCAATTCTGCCAGTTTGAAAGCCCACGTGTCCGACGGGTGTCCTTCCTGCATTGCTGCAACGGTTTCTAATGTCGCCTTGACTGGATGGTCCTGGCTACAGAGGATGCGTGTGGCTGCCTTGATGTTTCCATCAATGCTATTATTATTATTATTATTATTATTATTATTATTATTATTATTATTATTATTATTATTATTATTATTATTATTATTATTACATACTTAAATGCATGCATGTAGAATTGTAGATCTTATAGCCTACTCTAGTTAAGGAATCAATTTCACTCTCGTCAATTATACTTCTCTGTATACCGCAATCTAAATTTGACTGAAGAAAAACGTATCAACAAAGAAACTTAGCCTACCTTGAAAGTACTTCTTGCATTTTCGGTACGTATCCTTAGAGAACGACGGAGCAACCCTGATAACTCTCAATTTGTCCACAGTCGACAGAAGCTGACTGAAGATCGTCTCAATGACCGATTTAAGTCTTCCACTGAGCAGCAAGTCATTCAGGAGCCGTAATTCTTGAAGTGTTTCACAAAGAAAGTACAGACAAATACTTTTCTTTGCCTTTGCCGCTACAAGCGATAGCTGCAGCTTCTCCAGAATGCGAACGCGTTCCTCTGTAGACTTACATGTATTAGCCAGAAGATCGTTTATTTTGGAGACAATTAAGTCCTCTGCAGTCTCATCCACTTTGGAAGGAATACCATTCGTTGCATCGGAGAGATCACAATGGATGGGAACAACAGCTGAAAAATCAGTACAATTCTATGAAAAGAATTATCGTTTCATTAAGTGGGAGACAGCGAAAAGTCTCATCATCATTCTACTGCCGATGTATGGGAATGCCACTCAACGGCTAATGACTTGACACCGGAGATCAGCACCGGACCCGACGCTCTCGAAGCGAATAATTATGGTCAATACCGTTATATTTTTTAACAGATGAGATTTAATTGAACTGACATGGGAGAATTTTATATTCATGCAGTAGAAAAGGCTTTCAGTCTTTTCTTCCGAGACTTAAAATATTTTTATTAGTTCGCACAAGTTAAAAGTTAGTCTTAACTTTGTCGATGAAACTATTTCACTCTTGTTTAACAAAGCTTTTACTTTCGTTACGTCAGTAAGAGGAGAGTATAGCCTACTCTGCGTAGAAAATGAGTTCTAATTCAGTTTTATGGATCAAAAAATATTGCTTTACAGAAAAATGCGTCAGAGGAGTTTCAATTATAACAGAAGAATTTTTCATACAAGATCAGCAATTTTTGCTCTTACCGACTCCTTTCCGCAACACTTCTGTTATGTGTCTTTGATTTGTGTCGTTGAGGCACTTGATCCATTTTTTATAGCTAGCAACACTGATTTGTCGCACAATGTCGAGCAGAGTCTCGTTCCTTGCGTAGTTGATAGGATTATCCGATAAGAATTTACGCTGCCTGTGATTAATGACTTCATGAGCCACAAGTACCGATAGCAGACCGCTTTCAGAGTCAATGCAGTCCGTCAGATATGCTTGGTTTACGTCAAGTAGACATGTCTCACTTTCTCTCAAAGGCCAGACGTTTCCATGTCGCTGCTCGTTATAAACTGTGAACAATTATATGAATTTGTGGGTTAGACCTCCCTCGAATGAAAAATGTAAAAACAGCCTAATATAATGCATTTTATTAGAACATAATGTTGGCCTAAGAATTACAGTGTGTAATGCATTGGCCGCCCAGAACCCGCAGAAGATCGCGATTTTAGAAGAAAAAAACATGAAATTAGATCTTTTTACGCCGCGGGGAACGGTTTTCTGGCGAAAAATCCGACGAAAAGCATGTGATGATGGTGAATATTCAGTATTAGGCTAATAGCCTACTCCAACATCTAATGTTATGGCGTCCTCGATGACGTTCGTTTTGTTTGCACGTGCTCATCACTGACCTCATTCGGCGTTTGTTTTTAGCGTCGTCTTTACCTTTATACGGAATACTCGGATTAATAATAATTATTCGGATCGATCCCTCTAATGAATTGTTTACGCTTCAAAACGCGTGCGTAGGCTACTTCAGTTAAGACTGTTGATTTTTGGGGATATTTCAACAAGCAGTTTGCGACGGCGCACATTTGACGAAGCCTACACACAGCTCGTTAGTACTTGGTTATTATCATGACCTCATGCTCAACGCTGGTCTACACGACAGACCAACTTCTATCGCTCAGCTTCGGGAAGCGCCCGCCGAATCGCGAGATGTGGAAAATACTTTTCCGTCTCGGTTTTTGGCGACCTGAGCGATGTCGCTGCTCGGACTCGGAGCGACGTTGTGCTGCTTGGGCAGTTCGCAGGATTAGTACTCAGCCTTCGGTTAGTACTCAGTCTTCGGTTAGTACTCAGCCGCACCCGGTGGGCGCCCGGATTGCATCTTGGAGCATCCGATCCTTAACGTCCAAGCATGTTGCAGTTTCGGCTGTCAACACTTAATATAACCTGGATCTAATTGCATTAACTGAAACTTGGCGCTCCTCTTCGGAAGTCGCGGTTCGTCGCGCAGCACCGCAGGGATACTCTTTCCTCGATCGACTGAGAGTGGACCCCCTGAGGCCGGAACGTCGGAGAGGCGGCATTGTTGTCTACCACCGAGCATCTCTAAGGGTCGGAAAAATCGAACTACACTCAGACCCGGAGACATTCGAAGCGCTGGCTGTCTCGGTACCGTTCCCGTCTGGTCCTGTGACGCTGCTGACGGTCTACCGCCCAGGTTCAACACCACCATCACAGGCTTTCTTCACCGAACTCACGACGATGCTGGAGCAGCTTGCTTTGTACAACACGCAAGTTGTGCTCGTCGGAGATCTCAACCTCCACCTTGAAGACCTGACTCGACCAGATAGACGTGACCTTGAAGCGGCGCTGCAGCAATTCGGTCTGGTCCAGCACGTGGCAGAATCGACCCACCATCGCGGAGGCTGGCTTGATGTCATCGTGAACCGTGACGACACTTCTCCGATCAACCTAGAGATCTGTCCACCAACCATCTCAGACCACGACCTCATCGTGGTGACAGTTCCATTTCTCTGGGCGAAACCTGTAAGAGCGATTCGTCATGCCAGGGCGTGGCGCGACCTGGACAGGAAAGCCTTCGGCGCTGCCCTGCGGACTGCACTTGCACCGGAAGAGGCGATGGCCGCAATGACGATTACTGAGTTGTTCGAGTGCTACGAGCGGATCACGGATGTCTGATTTCCAACTTTCTTCCATCTCGCACTTTCACCGAACGTCGCAGTACGCTGTCCCCGTGGTTTGACGCGAAATACCGGTCATTGCGTCGGCAAGCACGTCGTTTAGAGCGAATCTACCGTCGAACAAAGTGCCCACGTGATCGGGAGAACTGTATCCGGGTTGTTCGCCGGATGCAAGCGCCCTACAAGGAAAGAGAGCGTGAGTACTGGGAGGCAAAGATCGCCCGTAACGCGAGAGATCCGAAGCGTCTCTGGTCCACCTTTAACGACCTCTTGGGCCGTCATGGATCTGGCTCCCGCTCGGGCTCCAGCATTCTCTGCCTTAGGCTTCGCAGCACACAGTGAAAGAAAGCTCAGCTCCGTACGTGCAGACACCGTCGGTTTTCCCTTTCCGGAGTTCCCGCTAACAACCCATTGCCTAACCTTATTGAGGGAGATCTTATCCGTCGAGCTTCGTTCCATCATCATGTCATCTGCTCCGAAAGCGTGTGAGCTGGACTCTCTGCCAGCCAGCCTAATCCAGGATTACGTAGACGATCCACTCCACTTTCTTAATCTCCTCTGCAACCGGTCTCTACAAGAAGTCGTTCTTCCTGACTCCCAGAAAATATCCATTGTCTTCCCTGCCGTGAAACGTGCCGGACTTGACCTCAAGGACCCGTCTAACTTTCGCCCAATCTCTGATATTTCCTTCATCTCAAAAATAATTGAAAAGATTGTGTCAGAACAAATTACCACTTACTTGAGCACTAACAACTTGCTTCCGAAATATCAGTCGGGCTTTCGCAGGGGCCATTCCACTGAGACGCTGTTGCTCCGCTTGCTAGTTTCGACGTTAGTGCAGCATTCGACACGGTCGATCATGATATATTAATTAAACGCCTCTCTATCTCTTTTGAACTCTCTGGCCATCCACTTGAGTGGATCACTTCTTTTTTAGCAGGGCGGTCCAGTTGTGTAATTTTGGGATAAAGTTGGTCACCCTGGCCTCGGTTCCATTTGGTCTCCCACAAGGCTCTGTCCTGGCTCCCTTGCTTTACATGCTCTACACTTTCGACATTGGCACGCTCTTAGCATCTTACGGCGCGCTACACCAGTTGTATGCAGATGACACTCAGGCGTATCTATACTGCCCTCCACTCACAGATTGGATGCCCTCAAAGCGACTCCGCCTCAACGCCCCAAAAATCCAATTCATTTGGTTGGGCACTAGACAACAGCTGGCTCTCTTCTCGATTCCCATCTATGACTTTTTCTTCAACGGTACATGACCTTGGAGTGCTCCTGGACTCTGAACTCACCCTTGTATCTCATATAGATCAGGTGTGCCGCAGCTGCTACCAACTGCGGCAGCTTAGGGTCATTGCTCGCTCTCTGACTTCTAAAGCTGCAGCTTCTCTTGTCCATGCATTTGTGCTGAGCCGCCTCGACTACTGCGCCTCCATCTTTGCTAGTCTCCCGCGGGTTCGGATTGAGAGGCTAGAGAGGATCCACCGGGCTTCCGCACGACTTATTGGGGGGTTCACCAAGTACAACCGTGTATCCCAATATTTGCGTGAAGTCTTGCACTGGCCTCCTTTTTCGAAGCGCATCTCATTTAGGATTGCATTTTAGGGTCTCCGGTAATTCGTGTCAGCAGGCACCCAAAATCCTTAAGTAGCTTCATTCCCTCGATGTTGATGGGTCCCATGGTCTCGAAAGCCAGCGGAACAAAGAGATAGGTGGCAGTAAGATGGTTGTACTTGTCGACCTTCCTCGTAGCCGCCACTTCCGCTGCCGCACCTGCAGACAAGGATGTCTCAGGAAAGTAAGATGGAGCCACAGTGTCAATCACCGTGGCGTCCCATACGAGGTTCCGGCCTTTGTACCAAGTATCAGCGTGAGACCATCCGGACGTCTGCCATCAGATCTAGAGAGACCGGGTGGTTCCTTAATATTTGGGGATCCCGCTCGTGTGAGACTCCGGCTGAATAGATCGTTTAATGTGGCGTGTCTTGCCATCCGTCCCGGACCAAAGAAAGACCATGTGCTCCATTTGCTGTCACTCGAGCTCCGCATGGACAAGCATGAGGCTCGCAAATGCATGTTCCCAGACCGAGTCCTACCGCAATTCTGACAGCTTCGTCGTCTAGTCGTAATCCACATGATGTCACGGGGAGGGCGAAAAGCCAGTCACCCGCGTGAGGTTCTGCGGCTGCCATGAATCTCGCTTTAGGGTATGGGTCGGAAAGTGCATTGCTCAGCTCGGCAATCATCTTCTGCATTAGAGGTTTGTCCCAACTTGATTGTTTGTGAGACACACTACTCTCTGGCAGCCCAGATTGGCTTTCAATACACCACAGATGTTCCATCAACTCCGCCTGCTCGTCGATTTCGGGACAGGCATTGCCTAGCATGGAGGACTGGAGTGCTCGGGTGCTTGCAGCGGAAGCCAAAAAGGCGGGAAGAGCAAGCGAAGCGAACCGGCGAATTCCTAATCCACCCATCTTCACCGGTAAAGATGCTTGTAGCCATTGGTCATTCGACAGGGCGATGTTGAGGACTGCACTCAAGCCGTTCCGAAGGAGTCCGTCGAATTTGTCCAGCAGGACGTGCCATGTGCACGGGCTGCTTCTTAAAGTGTACATCAATCTATGTGAGCTGAGAGAACATCTTAGGAGGATCACAGCGTCGTGTTTGGCGATGGTCTCCAGTCTGTTAATTGCCAACGCCAACTCCGTGCATCTGCCCTCAAGACAAGTTGTCAAGGCCTCACTGGTGGAAAGTGGCGCACCTAGCAAACAAGCTCTTTCTAGCGACGTGACAGTAAAGTTCTGGAAAAGACGGTCATTGCTTTGCATGTCATGTTGATAGATGATCTCGCATTTGTTCTGGTTGAGTTGCAGTCCAAGTTGCTCATATCTCTGCTTCAAGAGATTCACATCCTTCGCCACCATGGCTACCTCTCCTCCCAGGGATAGGTCATCCATGTAGCCCAGAACCAACGGAGATGACAAATCTTGCAGAATGGCTTGCAACGGAAGACAGAAAAGCAACGGTCCCAGTGGGTCTTCTTGTTGGGGCCCGACCTGTGATGAAATCAAATAATGACCAAACCGGAGCTCTGAGGGCTCCGCATATGCGAGGTGGCAGAATGGAGAAAGTTCAGGCAGGATGTCATCTATAGACGAAGGCATTTTATCTCTGTATAGACTGTTGAAGGCATTCTTAAAGTCGAGCTTCACAAGAATGGATCCAGCTGGCATTGTTTCCAGGAAACGTCTCGCTGCGTGGACCGCCGCCTCTGCTACACCCGGCACACCAACTCCCACCTGTCTCGGTGCAAGGTAGGCGGTTGCCCTTGTGACCGCAAAGGCGTTTGCACATTTAGATGCGAGTCTACGCCAGTAATAACCTATGACGATCGGACGTAATTATTATTATTATTATTATTATTATTATTATTATTATTATTATTATTATTATTATTATTATTATTGGCATATTTTATTTGCCAATGCTTACGTTTCGGTATTTTTTATGTCAATTTTTTTCGTGAAATTGAAAAAATTGTTTTATTTACCACTATCTGGGGTTGCACGGGAAATTTAGGATTGGACACGCTCCCGGCCGCATCCCGACATTCTCTAGGCGATTACAGCACGCGCCGTTTGCATTGGCCGGTTTTAAAGTAATGAATATTCACGAGCTGCACTCCTTCTTTTCCTTCCGGAAAAGGAGTGCAGCTCGTGAATATTCATTCACGAGCTGCACTAACCCTAACCAACCGTGACGACGCCAAACAGGAATCTAATGACGAAACTAACCCTAAAACTAATCCTAACCGACCCTCACGACACCAAATAGTAAGAATCTAATGGCGAAACTAAGCCTAGGACTAACCCTAACCGACCCTCACGACGCCAAACCTTAAGAATGTAATGACGACACTAACCCTTAGGCCTAAAACAATGCTATCCGATCCTCACGACGCCAAAATGTTACCCTACGCCAACGACACCTAGGTCTCCGATGGTAGAACTTTAGGTTAAAGTGAGATATTACCTGCGGAAGACGTTCGTCCATGTATGAAGTCATTTTTGAGAAAGTGAAATTGCCAAACGAGGAACTTTTAGGCCTATATCAGAATAATTCGTCGAAAATCGTTATAGCCTTCCGACACGCACATGTTGACACTTCAGAAAGGGATGGTCACTCTTGTAACACATTGCCTGTGAATGTGAGTGAAACATTGCCTGTACGCTTCGCTAGAGCCAAAAGTGCCTACGTCGCACTCGTGAATATTCATTAATTTTGAACCGACGAATGATACGGCGCCTATGATACGAAATCGAATAGAGAATGCTTATAAGCCTCCCGGCCACAGACCCACATCACACCCATGTTAACCGAATCTCTCGAACATGCTTCTATCACCTGCGACAATTGCGTACTATCCGCCACTCACTCTCCCTTGAAGCGGTCAAGGCGCTTGTCCATGCTTTGATTTGCTCTAGAGTCGACTTTGGAAACTCTGTCTATGCTGGTCTCTCCTCTCCTAACCTCTCTAAACTTCAGTCTATTCTTAAAGCTGCTGCCCGCCTAATTGCTGGTCTTCCCAAATTCTCCTATCAAATATCTGATTTTATTCTGGACACTCTTCATTGGCTTCCTGTACCTCAGCGCATTGAGTTCAAGATCCTGACTCTTATGCGCAACTCTCTTCTCCGGGTAGCCCCCTCTTATCTTCGGGCACTGTGTAACTTGGTCTCCACTCTTCCTGGCCGCTCTGCCCTTCGCTCTGCTGCCAATGGCCTTCTAGTTGTCCCGCGCATGCGTGGAGCTACGTCCCAGTCCAGAAGCTTCGCATATCTTGGCCCTACTTGTTGGAACCGCCTTCCTCACAAGCTACGTTCTGAGCTTCTTGGCCTTTCTCTTCCCCTGCTCCGTAAACGCCTGAAAACTATACTATTTGTTAATGGGGGCACTAGCTTGGGTCGGGAGCGCCACTGAATCTGTGAGCGGCGCTATATAAATGTTCAATTACAATTACAATTACCCCACCTCCCTCCCACAACACCCCACCACACTCTGATCTCCACCGGTGCGCCACCCGTGAAATTTCCCCTCCCAATCCCCAACCACAACCCCAACCCCAACCCCACCCCACAACATTCCGACCTCCACCGGTACGCCATTCGTGAAATTTGGGTTTTCAGGAAAATTACCCCCACTCCCACCGCCACCCCGCCCTCCCCCATTTCCATCCCCACCCCTCACCCACCACACTCCAACCTGGGTTTTCGGGAAAATTTCTCCTCCCACCAATCCACCCCCACCCCACGCCACCCACCCCACCACACTCAGACCTCCACCGGTAGGCCATCCGTAAAATTTGAGTCTTCGGGGATTCCCCCCCCGCACCTCCCCTACCCCTGCCCACAAGGGCCCTGCGGGGCGGGATGTGCTGGATGGAGGCGAGGTGGCCCGTGTAAAAATCTATTTAGCTGTAACGTTTCAGGTGAATAGGTGTGAAAACATAATATACATGGCAACGGCTGAAACAGTAGCGAAAATAAGGGGCTTTGTCCCCACCCTGGCCCCCATGGTGGCAGAGATTCTCGAAACCCTCCACTGGGTGTCCCATGCAAAGACATACACAGTAGTGAAGGTGTGGAGTGAAAGGCTAAAAAAAACTGTCGAAATGCATCCCCGTCAAACAGACAGACACACAGAATCTTCTCTTTATTTACATTGTTCTTGTTCTTGAAGGAGGTATTTTTGAATCTCTGCGTTCGACATTCCGCACACAGACTGATCGCGGAGTCGTCCATTAGCCATTGATACAGAGTCATTTTCGAAATTGCAGCGTTCTGTCTGTTGTTTATTGAATAAAACGAATATACATTGCATGTCAGACATTGCATGTCAGTCCTCAAGGCAGCCATGTAATCCGACGCTGTCTCTCCTCGTTTCTGACGGCGTGTGAAAAAGCGAAATCGTTCTGCAATTTCCAAGGGTCGAGGGTTAACTATAGTCTCGATTCTTCCCATTGTTTGTTCAAAGGTCGCATTCTCTACGTCCTCGGCGTGAATGTTGCAATATTTATTAATAATAATATTCCTTTTAATGCTTCAATCTGACACACCGCAGAATGATTACAAGTACATGTTAGACGAAATACGGCCCACTGTAGCACGACACGCAGGTCGGCTTTACAGCAGTGGGTTCGGTAACTTAACTAATGGCCTAAGTACTGGATCACTTCTGGTCGGCCAAGCCAGAAGTGGGAGGGGCTATCTTTATTTTTAGCAGAACCCGAGTCAAGCAACACAACAGCAAAGCGCCAATGGCAGCTAACAGAAACTTTAATAAATTAATGCCCTGAGCGAGGTTTGAACCCGGGTCGCGCGGATGACTCTCAGTTTAACGGCCAGCGCTCTCTCCACTGAGCTACGGGACCCCCTCCCCAATGTGCCAATTACCATTGTGCGCCACAGAATGGCCTTCGTTTCAACAACGTTGGTTTCTGACTTGGCAATGCCTTCTTCCACGAAGTAAAATTCAGACGTTGTACAAAAGTTTCCACGTATCCGC
This sequence comes from Lumbricus terrestris, assembly GCA_949752735.1. Lineage (NCBI taxonomy): Eukaryota > Metazoa > Annelida > Clitellata > Crassiclitellata > Lumbricidae > Lumbricus > Lumbricus terrestris. Next base: position 2,481,629 of record OX457042.1, on the reverse strand, counting down.
AGTCGGATCAAAATCCTTCATGGTTAAACCGTAGTTTAGGCTGATAAATTATTTCCGTTGTCGATATTCCGTAGCTTAGGCTGATAAATTAAGAAACACCACCAATCATGAATATAGCGCGCCATACAACGCGCTATTCCAATTTCCGAACATTCGCAACCGGAAGTAGCAATATAAACTGAAAACGCGAGAAGAACAATTGCAGTATATAAATGGAAGCTGGATTGACGAAAAAACGCCTGAGAAATGGAAGCTGGATGAAGGTTCTTCTACAGGTGAAATAGAAGCTGGATTGACGAAAAAACGTTTAAGTAATGGAAGCTGGATGAAGGTTCTTCTACAGGTGAAATAGAAGCTGGATTGTCGAAAAATCATTTAAGTAATGGAAGCTGGATGAGGGTATCTTTATATCGTAAATAGAAGCTGGATTGACGAAAAACGTTTAAGTAATGGAAGCTGGATGAAGGTTCTTGTACAGGTGAAATAGAAGCTGGATTGACGAAAAATCGTTTAAGTAATGGAAGCTGGATGAGGGTATCTTTATATCGAAAATAGAAGCTGGATTGACGAAAAACGCAAAAGAAATGGAAGCTGGATAAAGGTATTTTTATAGTTGAAATGGAAGCTGGATAAAGGCATTTTTATAGTGGAAATGGAAGCTGGATTGAACCTGGCGATCCAGAAATTACTTGTATATACATTTAGCAGTGGCCAAATAATTTATCAGCCTAAACTACGGTCGAAATAATTTATCAGCCTAAACTACGGTTTAACCATCCTTCATTTCGGACGAAATTTTGAATCATAGTTCCTAACATCCTTGTCGCCAATTTATCAACCATCAACGGACAAACAAAACATTAAACAGAAATTGAAAACCCGGATGTCGCACGGGAGCTGTGCGTCAAAGTAAAGTAAGTATGTCAACGTATAACGACATAATTATCTAACAGATGAGGACAAAATTTTAAAATATGGTCGTGAGAAAATATGGCCAAAAAGTGGATTTTTTTACCTCAAAACTTACTTAGCCTACAGCCCTGATAAACAACCCCCGCCCCCAAAATGAAATCCTGCTACGGACTTGAACGACACCAAGCTCGATATAGTCTGACTATTTGTATGAATTTCTTGGTCACCTAACGCCATTTTGGGGAGCCGCCATTTTGAAATATAAGCAAAATTTCGGATGGCTGCTCATCAAAAATTGTTCTGCCAGGTCCCAAACTACAATTGTGTCGAGCGGCAACCCGTGTTCAAAAAGTGCTGTATACCATACAAATTTGTCTTGTAGCTGGGGCCGTAGCAACAGTGAACGTGGGCCCCCTCCGAACATGTGTCCAAGGTGCGGGGCCCCTTGCAATGCAGAAACTGGTATACATGTACGCGGTAGGCTACACTTAATTTTGAAACGTGCTTATTGAAAGTAATTTAGTTTCGTAATTATTAGGAAGCTCTAAATCTGATATTACTATTAGGCCTATACTCTATGAACTTTTCTAGAATTATTGGCATTATAGTGTCTTTATCCAGTACTGCACATCTGAAAATCCGTTGCATTTTCAGCGTTCAAAATTTGGCTCTTGGGGCCCTTTCAATGCAGAAATTGGAATGCGTTATTTATATTTAAGTAATAAAATTATAAAATGGGGCCCATAGCATGTATACACAAGCCCAAAGTGAACAACTGTACATGCATTCCGTACGTACTATTGCTGAAGTCTTTCTAACAGTGCTTTCCAAGTGGATTGTGCAACAGCGTCAATAAATGTCACCTTACATTTTTTCCACTTTCAGGGGCCCCATTTCTTGCTGGGGCCCTTCGGTCGGATGGTACGATGGGCGGTCGGTACGCCTCTGAAGAGCACTACATTGGCAAATGAAGGCTGCTTCAGCTGCACAAGAAATGCAGAAGGAAATGAAGCCTGTCTACTATATGTTTGCCTAATGCTTAGAAATAGTGAATTATTTATATGCTTTTGGTTAATTTGAATGTAGATATGGCTGATTTAGGAATATTTTCGAAACAAAATAGTGAATGATGATCATGTTTTTGGTGCATACACAGCGATTCTCGCCTTCTGATTGACTCGTTAGTATGGATTGGTGCTTACTGATTGGCAATCTCTTAGGCATGTAAGTCATATCTGTGTGTACGGAGGGGTGGAATGGAGGGTTGGTGGGTGAGGCAGAAGGCTGTGGAGGGAGAGAGAGGTCGTTCGCATGCGTTATCGCTTCTTGATTTGTCCGTCTCTTGATTTCTCGCCTCCTGATTGATCAGCTCTCATGTGTAAATGTATATTTGCGTGTTGGGGATGGTGGAATGACGGGTTGCAGGTGATTCCGAAAGCTGTTAAGGGTGAGATATATGTCCAACCTAGAGTTTCTCGCTTCCTGATTGGCCCGTCGCTAGGACTCGCCGCTCCCTGCTTGGCTGATTTTTATGTGTATGGTACAAAATTTGCCGGGATGGGGGGGTGGGTGGGGTGTAGGATTGGAGGGTGAGGTTTGCCACTGTAAAGAGATAGAGTATGCGGTTTGTAGTGAGTGATGGTTGGGCTGATGATGTGGAATGCTGCCGAGATACGGAAATTGATGTCTGAAGGAATATTGAGTGTGGGATGGCGAGAAGTGGATGCCAGTACAGCACACAGAACGGTCAACGATGCTTCCGGTGAGTCATTTCCGGTCGGAGTGGGCTTGCGCTGCTAATTGGGATTCAGATTAAGAGTGAGGAATTGAATTTTGAAGGAATGGAGTGGACGGTGCCGAGAAGTGGAAGAAAGTACAGCTCCCATAATGCCCCGCAGCGCTTCCGATGAGTCATTTCCGGTCGGAGTGGGGCTTGCGGTACCAATTAGGTTCACTAATTGGTATAATTAATAAATTTTTATTATTATAAATTAATATAATATAATTACTACGACCTAATTAATATGTTCTAATTTGCGCGACACAATTAATATGACCTAATTAACATGACCTAATTAAGATGCCGTAATTAGTGTGACCCAAATAAGATGACCTTGACATTTGGCCTTGGCCCCGATGACGTCATGGCTCTGTTGTTCTAGATTCTAGAACAACTGACTCTCTTCTACTGCGGGCACTGGTTAGGTCCTATTTTGGTAGGACGGTGATTAATTAGCCAGTCTGGAAAACGATTTGAATTTTGCCCTAGCCTTATTCTTTAACTCACTGAGAACGTTATATAATTTAAACGGGCTCGTTCGCGTGGGGATAGATTTTCGCGAAGGAATGTGTTTACCCGTCGCAGGCGTAAGAATCTGTCTAATTATCTGTCTAATAATCTGTCTCAACAGTTTCTGGCTAGTCCATCATAATATTGCTTTCGTGTTCAGATACACAATTTTGCGTAGGCCGCGATCAGGGGCGGATCCAGGGGGCCAATCCGGCCATGCCCCCCTCCAATTAAAAAAGTGCATGGAAGTGACCCCATTTGGTTTTAACAAGCCGTTAAATCAATGCAGCGGTAGAGAAAAGCAGAATAATAGAGAGGTCATAACTCCGACCAGGATGAATGACTGATGACTAAAAAAGGTCATCAACTATTAATTTTTGGCGGCTGAAACGGTATCTTTTTCTTGGAAATTGGACGAATGACTAAAAAAGGTCATCAGATTTTTCAGCGACCAAGACGAATTTTTCCTCTGTCTCCCAAGACCGAAAATTTTGCTACCCCCTTCGAAAATTTCTTTATCCACCCTTTGCCTCGATGATATAAAATTAAGCTACAAGATCTGCTTTTCGCAGTCTCGAATAACCATTAACCAACCATACTTTTCTCTTTCGGAGATATTTAGAAACTCTAGCAGTCACTCAATCAATTAATTAATTACTCAATCCAAACAGTTAAGGAGTCAGTTAATCGATGAGTCAGTGAGTGAGCCACAGCCTATCGTTAAAACCACAGGTCCCCTTGAGTATCAGAATCAATTAAGAGTGAAGAGATTAGGTAATATGACAGCAAACTAAATAAGGAAAAGTCACCTCCGTCAGCAATGAAGTAGTTCACCAAGTGCGTCTGATTCGATTCTTGAAGACCTTCAATAAACTCTTTAATTTTGTCTTTCTCAAGGACCTTCTCCACCAGCTTCTCAGCCTTCGCCCCAGTCGTCTCAGTCTCTCTGATATCGCGACACTCCCCACTTGTCAAGCAGCCCAAGCGAAGTAGCGTGTCAAGAATTCCGAAGCTCGGGTCGAGTCGGTCTTTCAGTAGCACGATGTGTGTGGATATAAGTTCTTTTAGTCTCTTTTCCCCGATTCCATCTAAACAGCGTTGGAACAATAATACCAATAAAGAGAAGGCTAGTCCATAAGCTATTCTGAGGCAGCTATGGATATTCAAGTGTTAGCGTCGTAGTTTTTCATAGCTTCGTCCACCCCTCGCCGCCTCATCTGAGTCATCTTCCCCCCCCAAATGACAGCGTAAGGTCAGTTTCTTCATAACAGCTGAGTTGAACGGGAGTGTACAAGAAAAAACTCGATTCAAATCTCTTCCTTTGGGGATTTCAACCCCGACCTCTCGATTAAAGGTCCAGCGCGCTAACCACTACAGCGCTGAGCACCCGATATCAACAATTTAGAGTCAACAAAGAGTTGACAAGCATGGTTCTTTGGCCTTCATTTGCATCCTCTTCACAAGCTTTTGAAATATCTTGGTACTATGTCGTCAGAGACCTCTGAAGTTTTTGTTACAAAGGCGCTATATAAATTAGCAATTACGATCACTGTTCCTAATTAATAATTATTGATAATTACTACTACTACTGCTGCTGCTGCTGCTACTACTACTACTACTACTACTACTACTACTACTACTGTAGGATTATTTCGATTACTACGTTTTGGGAGAAATTAATCGAGGCTGGTATTAAATCAATCTCTGTTTTGCTCGTCAGATTTTCAATGCAGATCCACAAGTAGGCTAACCACTTCTGTATGACCTAAGTAGGTCTAAACTCTAAACCCTCATGCGCGCGTCAGTGTTTCTATAGTTATACTAACAATAAAACAATAATCAAACATGACGAGAATGATGATGATGATGATGATGATGATGATGATGATGATGATGAGGATGATGATGATGATGATGATGATGATGATGATGATGATTATGATGATTACGATGATTATGATGATTATGACGATGACGACGACGATGATGATGATATGATGATGATGATGATTATGATGATGATGATGATGATGATGATGATGATGATGATGATGATGATGATGATGATGATGATGATGATGATGATGATGATGATGATGATGCTGATTATGATGATTATGATGATTATGACGATGACGACGACGATGATGATGATGATGATGATTATGATGATGATGATGATGATGATGATGATGATGATGATGATGATGATGATGATGATGATGATGATGTGATGGTGGTGGTGGTGGTAGTGATGACAACGACGATGATAACAACAAATCATAATAAATGAAATAACAAGAACATCAATAAATATAATTTAGATGTAGCTCAATGCATCGTCGATATAAGATTGAAGATTGAACAGTAGTATAATAATAATTATTATTGAAGTTTCCGACATCTGAACTAGACACCTACTGATTTCCCACGCTCTTTCGCCCATTTTCTGGAGATTTTCTTTTCGTGCAGATGAGACGAGGCCTGTTGATGATCGATGCGACAGAAGCTGCTATGCGCTTTCGTTGGCGTGGTCACCTGCGACGAATCCCCGACAGTTTAGACTAGTTTCCCTAAAGACAAGGTAAGAACGACCCTGATAAACATGAGATGCCGTCAAGCGCTGCGGAAAGACTACAAAAAATCGATGGGGTATTTAATCGTTTACAACTTCTTTGCCCTTGAGTAGAGCACACAGTGGCAGAGACTTGGGCGGAGACTTGGGGGTGGGGGGACGAACGAGTGACCGAAGGAAAGACGCGAGATTTTGGGCGGACTAATTGGTTACATCAGCGGTTCCCAACCCGTGGCCCGCGGACCAAATGTGGCCCGCGGGCCAAAAGTGGCCCGCCTGACCTACAAAAATGGCCCGCAGCAACTCACTGAATTAAGAAAAATATATGTAAAAATTGACAATTTGGACATGATAGAATATATAATTCTTTTCTATTACAAATTATTTTGAATGCATGTCATGTCATTAAATCGCATCAAACACTTTATTTTGATTCAATTATAACAATATTATACGCCTTTAGTTAATTAAATTTTAGCCTTGTGGCCCCTAATGTCCTTCAACTTAAAAAAAGTGGCCGTCGTGTCCTCCAACTTAGGAAAAGTGGCCCGGCAGTCAAAAAGGTTGGGAACCACTGGGTTTCATCATTGCGCCGACCAAAATATTTCTTTGGACCTTTTTTAGTCGTTCGGCCGAAATTTTCAAGAAAAAAGACCATATTTTCTCCGCCGAAAAAGTTCGAAGACTTTTTAGAACGAACGACACAGACACCAGTCTTAAAACGGCATCAGTGTGTTGATGTCTATTCACGGATTCGCGGACATGTCCTAACACTTGACAAGTGGAAGGGGGACAAATACATGGACAGTCCCCCCAACACATTCATTCAGGGGGACCGTCCCCATGCCCCCCTAAGTCTCCGCCCATGAAAGCACATATTAAAGACCAAGGTGTGCGACTTGTAGGCCTGACTATAATTATGAAAACCTGTTTGCCAATGACCGTCTGCTTCAAGTTTGCCAGACTTGCCGCTGATATAGATAGCTAGTGCCGGTGTCACAGGATATTCTACCCACCCTTAAAGCTATCCGCGGGGAATAAATTAATCTATTCCCCCCTCCGATGTAATATACCGGTAGACCTAAAGACCATCCGAGGGGTTAAGCATTCTATCCGAAGTATTGAAAAGTGCGTATAATTAAAACATTTATGCGGTAATCAAAATTAAAGGTGACTAATTATTTCAAGTCTTCTAAGGCTTAGAAGATTTGAAATTCTAGTTGCCTTGCTCTGAGTCAGAGCAAGGCAACTAGACTTTATTTAGTGACTCTTAAGTGTTCTACATGTAGGGGCCTAAATGTTCTAAAACCAAAGGAAACAAAATAATAGTAGGAATAAATATACCTGTTAGTGTCATTGTTCAAAGCAAAGCAGGAGGAAGTTTGTTTGTAAAATTAACAAAAACACGCGCAAGTGGCTTTTTCATCTTCTCAGTCTCTTCATCTGCGGGGAATACGATTAATACGTGTTATACTCTGCTAGCTGGGGTACCCGGCGTTGCCCGGAAAATTTAGGATTTGCCCCGCTCCCGGTTAATCTCCTACTTCCCTACCCCACTTGACCACAGTCATCTGCACTCCTACTGTTCACCCATCTTTTCCCCACCCCACTCCGACCTTCACCGGTACGCCATCCGTAAAATGTGAGTTTTCGCAAAATTTTGCTTCCACTACTCCTCCCCCACCCCACCCCCACCACACTCCGACCTCCACCGGTCCGCCACCCGTGAAATTAGGGTTTTCGGGAAAATTTCCTCCTCAACACCTATCGACTCCCCACCCCTATTCACCTCTAATCCACCCCACCACACTCCGACCTCCACTGGTCCTACACCCGTGAAATTTGTGTTTTCGGAAAAATTTCATACCCCGCCACCACACTCTTCACCCCCCACCCCGAACCCCCACCCCACCCAACCACATTCCGACCTCCACCGGTAAGCCACATATGAAATTTGGATTTTCGGGAAAAAATTCCTCCTCACCCCCACTTCACTTCCACCCCAACCTCCCCCCCCACTCCACACCCACACCCACCCCACCCCACCTTACCACATTCTGACCACCACTGGTACGCCATTCGTGAAATTTGTGTTTTCGTGAAAATTTCCTCCCCACCTCCCCCATCCCCATTTCCACCCCCGCCACCACCCCACCCCACCACATTCCGACCTCAACCGTACGCCACCCATGAAATTTGTGTTCTCGAGAAAATTTCCTCCACGCCCCTCCACCCCAACCCATTCCCACCCCACCACATTCCGACCTCCGCCGGTACGCCATCCGTGAAATTTGGTTTTCCGAAAATTTTTCCCACCACTCCTTACTCCCCACCCCTCCCCACCTTCCCCACACTACCCCTCCACCCACCCCACCCACCCACCTGTCTAGCTGTAACGTTTCAGGTGAATAAGTGTGACTATAGGCATGGAAACGGCTGAAAAAGTAGAAAAATGAGAGGTTTTACCCCTCCATTCGGGCCCCATGGTGAGAGGAATTCGCGAACCCCACCACGGGGTGTCCCATGCCGAGACGGACACAGTAGTGAAAGTTTGGAGTGAAAGGTGCAAAACTGTCGAAATGCATCCGGAGCAAACAGCTATAGACAGACAGCCACACAGAATCTTCTCTTTATTTATATAGATTTCGTGACACTAGCCGGCCGGCATTTTGACGTCATTTCTCGTCAAAGTTTAGTTTGAAAATCAGGCGATTTCAGTGTAACAACCCTGGGTAAAGATAAATACCATCGGTGAAGGAATATATATATATATATATATATATATATATATATATATATATATATATATATATATATATATATATATATGAAGAGGAACACCAAGAATGAGCATAACCAGCAGAATTGAGGAAGGCCGTTCCAAGCAGAAGGGGGGGGTCTTTTTTGGCGCACTCTTTATATTGCACAGCCAAAAATACCCACCTACGGGTTTTGCCAATATCCTGGCTAGAAGCAAGAATATTGAAATGAAATTTTAGAGTCTTAAAAACAATTCACATTTACACATGATGGCCAGATTTCATCAAAATATTTTAAACAGAAGAAAAGTTATATCACTTTTAGTGAGGCCACCCACCGTTTTTTGACAATTCAAAAACGAAACTCAACAAAAAGGTAGTAAAAACGATTTTTATTACGTTACGTCTCAACTAACAGTTGACAAATGAACTTGATAATGCTTCACAACTTGTGTTCAATGTGCCCACCACCAATGCAAAACTTCTTTTGAGTCTCTTTGCAAAGTTTTTGACGGCCCTGTTGATACGTTCCAAAGGCAATCTTCACATATCAACACAAATGCATCTATCAAATCTCTTACCGCTCTTGGTTTGGCTGTGATATTTCTCCAGCATCGCTCTCCGCGATTGACTTTTAATCCAGTGGGTTCAAATCCGGAGATTTGGGGCCATTGGCTTTCTCAATGAAACTAGGACAATCCAAATTGAGCCGATCTCCTTTCATTCACGCAAATCTCTTAACTCTTAATTATTATTGCGCTCTCACTGTCACTGTTTATCAGCGTAAATGTTGATCATAAATTTTTATATCTCCAGGATCTTGCTCAAGAGGTGTCTGAATATACATTTTGTCTGTCATTGACACCTTGACCATTTTCATTTTTTTTAGAAATTTGAATTTCATTGCTTTAATACCAAAATGATTAATCGGACAGGTTCCTTATTTACCAACTTGATTGTCATCTTGCTAACTGACTTCACAATGATGTGCTGCTACGCTGGTACCATGTTTCTTTTTTAAAATAGTAACAATAATGATCATCTGGCTATATCAAGGCTATTTGACAACAATTATTTGAGATGATAGTCACGATACCTAATAAAATAAGTTTTTTGTTACTTTAAACTTTTTTTTACTTTTTGCTGCGTTACGTTTTTGAATCGTCAATAAACGGTGGGTGGCCTCATTAAAAGTGATATAACTTGTGTTCGTTTTGAAATATTTTGATGAAATCTGGCCATCGTGTGTACAGTTGAATTGTCTATAAGTTTGCAAAATTTCATTTCTGAATTCTTACTTTTGGTCACGATAGGGGGGTCTCTTTTGGCCCACCCTGTATAGTATAAAAAAAACGACACGAACAATAAGAAATAAATCGGTAGGCATACGTGACGTTTTGGCGCGATCTTTTGGCTCCGCCGTTTTAAGATCGGTCGTTTTGACGCCGGCGGTTTAGACTCAAGGAAACTGGCCACCGAAATTTCGGAGGACCCAACGCTAATCAGCTTGATTAATGTCCTTGCCGGGCTCGAAGCAGTGCAAATGCGTGCGTTATGTCCTCAGGTGTTGCTGGTGTATATAGCCTAGGCCTACGAGACGACCTTGAATGGAGAGTATCGCACCATGTTGAAGTAGCCCATCAAAGATTGCAAGCTATATTTGGGATGGATCACAATCATCACACAACCAGTTGCAAATTTTTAGATGGATCCTAACAGCTCAAAAAGGGCGTGGCCTATAGCGTACGAGCAGGGCTGTAATCAAGGGTATACGCGGGTATACAGCGTATACTCACCTCCGGGGAAAAACGGCATCGTATACTCACCTCACGAAAAATAGGGTATACGCGGGGAAAAGCAGAGTACACCGTACACGCTAGTAAATCAGGCGCACACGGCTGCTTAAGATGGTTTTTTGGGCCTGATGAATAAAAAAAGGTCGTCAGATTTTTCGGACAGCAGAATGGACGAAATTTTCCCGAGAGGACGAAATTTCCCGAGATCAGCGTGTACTCACCTCAAAATTTACCAGTATACAGCCCTGCAATTCGTTCGTGGAGACGAGTATCAGAATCAGGAAATTATTTTTGAGAGTTACAGAGGACGTGATTATCATCGAGTGCCATTTTACAGGATTGTCGAATAAATTTTCTGATGGATTTGTGAACTTATAGATTGTGTGTCAACTCACGAAAAGGTAGAGCATTCAATATCATTCATGATATGCTACGTTTGTTTCTGAATGCATTAAAACAGAGGTGCAAAGGTAGCACGTGTGTCGTGTATGGCATTGAAATGTAGCCTTTGTTTTATTCATTTTTTGTACTACGTGTGTTACTATGAATGAGAAATGCTTTTAAAGTCAGTGTTTAATCTATACGTAGGCTACGTATCTGTGGGGGAAGTCCCCCCCAGGAATGACATTTCCCCCCCAGAAACATTTTACAAAATGATATTGGTTTTTAGTTACTGTTTTCATCATTGTTTTACATGAAGTGTCATAATATACCCTGATCAGCTTCTGACTCCAAAGAAAATATGCAGGAATAAGCTGTGATATTGTATTTTTCAAAGTAGTCTAGGTCTTACATTAGCAGGCAGTCTACAAAATTATCGTCTGTGTTCCTTGACTGACCAGTTGAGAATAATCGGATCAATCAGAATGCACGAATTCGCTTAACAGTGTGCTTATAACAAAATAGTTGCCGAGATAGCTGTACCAAATAAATGCGAGAAATAAATAAATAAATAAAATTAATTAATAAATAAGTATCAATTAACGAATCTGGCAGAATTTAAATAGCACCCCTTCAAGATACCTACTCAGAGGTGCTCCAGGCCAAGATGAAGTGAAAGTGAATAAAACTGTCATCGGTATCGTTTGTGAAATTAAGAACAGTTTGGGAGGTGTGGCATAGTCAAGGGAAGCCCGTTACTGGTTGTTGGACCACCATCATAGAATGAAGGGCTCTGCATTATCTCTGGCCCGTTTCGGTACCAGGTTACATTCCTGGAAGGTAAAACCTGAGAACAAGCCGATTTCCATATCGCTGCTGTATGGTACGTGCTAGTAACTTTGGAGACATTAAATTTATAGCATTACACTGTGAGCCATTGGCGAAGCAAAACAGTATTCTGAGCACGTTTAGCACTACATTCCAACTCTAGTACTGACCAGTTTGAGAGCCTTGCAGTTTCCAAATTGCACCATTCAAACGCATTTACGAAGGAGACCAGAGGAAAATTATTCTGCAGCTAACAGTATAGTTCAAAAGTAGAGATAAATAAGAGAGTAGGCTAATTTACTCACCTTTGTTATACAGCGGCAATATCACAGTGGCGCAGACAACAACATACAATGCCTAACATTCTGAGTAGGCCTACTGCTCTTATGTTTATTTGATGCTTTCAGGATTTCTAAACTATAAATTTAAATCCGAAGCCCTATGCAGTGTAAGCAGCGAGTAGGCTCTACACAGGTACTTGAAAGTTTTGAGTGAGTCAAGACTGGCGAGTCAAGTATGAAATAGTTTGCCTTGCGTAATCAAAGCTTCATCATCACGATTGGGTGGTCTTGAGACACTCGAATTCTTGAACGATTGACCCTTAGCACCATTAATGGACGAAATATCATAAAAAAAGCTGGCGTTGGATAAATTCCGTCAGTAGTGGTGCAACATCCTCATCTGAGTCACATTGCACTTAATGACCCCATGAGTCATCAAGTCAAAAGTCAAGGTCAAAGTCGACCGAAAGTCTGCCCCTATAAGGCTACCGGAAGTCCCCTAACGGAAGTCAACTACCGCAAGTCCTATCCCGACAGGAAATACGACTACAGGAAATATGCTTACCGGAAACACGCCCACATAAACGTCCATATTTCAGACCCGTATCCAACCAGAAAACTAGGGTGTCACTGTACAATTACGTAACGCTCGAGGGCGAGTGGTGATTGAAAACGTTGCGAAACGCCACGTGGGTGGGTGAGGTGAACGTTACGCAACGCTTTTGAAACATTATTGATTGTAAAATTACCATCGAATGAAACTTCAGATATGATGACATTGTGACGAAGTTCAAACTTTGTGACATTCATTTAAAAAGTAACCGAAGGTCTAAATATCTGAAGAAGATACGGCAGCAGATAGCCTACCAGTTACATGTCAGGTAAATAAAAGTAGGCTATGTGTTCTTCCGTTTGTGCAAACCGGAAACCGCTGTTCGAATTGTTTGGATCTGTGATGGTTTTACCACCGGAACAACGTGATAAGCTTAATTCCCCTTGGATACTTGACATCGAAGAATCACTTTGAAGCATATTTGACTTAGTGGACACGAATCTCAAACATTTAAAATTTATGCTCAACAGAACTCAGCAATAGGCTATTTCAATTAATAATTATCAAAATGCCCAGAGGCCCCAGACTAAGCAAATAATTAGTTCACCTTAATTTTGATTAATTATTAATGAGCAATTTAGCCCGTGTGTAAAGTTTTATTCTTGAGGTAAAATTTAAGAAAATTGCAGTTCAAGCATGACTGTCATTTACCGGCATATAGATAAAACATTCTGTATATTTTAAGCCTATAATCTATCAGCTACTGTCAAATTATAATTCACATACTGTATTAAATTCGCTATGAAAATATGGATTATAAATACGATTTCGCAAAGGCCTGTTAGTCCTAAATCTTAACTGAGTTTTCGTAATAATAATTACGTAGCGCAGGGGCGGGTGGGTGGGTGCGGAGTGCTTGTATGTGTGCGCATGCAAACGTGTGCGAGTGAACGTGTGTGTACGTCTGTACGCGTGCATGTGTGCAAATATTTGTTTGCGTCTGTGTACGTGGGTATGTGGAAATGTGTTTGATAGTGTGGGCGCTTGTATGTTGGTGCGCTTACGTGTGTATGTGCGCATTTGTTTTTATGTGCACTTGCTATAGCGCTCTTTCAGGCTAACTACTCAGAGGCGCTCCCGACTACAGAGCGGACACTGCATCGGAGTTTCACGCCGAAGCGCTGAGTAATTGCGAGTTAAGGACTTGTCCAAGGTTCCTACTCGGCGAGTTGAGGTGGATTCGAACCTGCAACCATTCGGCTGCAAGGTGACAAACAAACACACTGCGCCACCGCGCCCCACGTAAGCGTGAGTGTGTTTTTGTGTGTATATGTATATTCGTTTTATTCAATAAACAACAGACAGAACGCTGTAGGTTTACATTAACAGTATGGCTGCTTAAAGCTTATGGTCAAAATAGTTAATACATGTTTTTGAATAACATTCTTGGGATAAAGTTTAACGAGTCTTTATTGGGGAGGATGAAATTGTGAGCCCTTTCCCTAAAGTTATATAATGGATCACGTTGTAGTGGAAAGAGGTTACGGAGGACATGAAGTTCGTTTCCCAGAACAGCTTTGAAAAGCACCTTATCAGCCTCTTGAGCTAAAGTTTCTGCTGTAAGTGTATCAGGATGTAAGTAGCCGGCTCGTCTAAGTTTGTTCATGAGGCCCTCAAGACGGGATTTGTCCAATCCACTAGCCAGACCCCACCAAGCAGGAGAGGCATACATAACTCTTGATATGATAGTAGCTCTAGTAAAAGTTTGTAACTCTTGTATGGATGCCCCATGAGCTTTGAGGGTTCTGATGGCATAGAGTGAGGCAGTACCAGAGCAGATAATCTTGTTGATGTGGTCTGTAACAGTTAATTTCTCTCCAATGAGAACTCCTAATGCCTTAATGGATTTTGTACGGGAAACTCCAGAGATTGATGAATGTGTTGAGAGTGAGCTCTTGTTGCGTCTGATAATAGCAATTTCACGTGTTTTGTCGGAATTGATCCGCAAGTTCTTTCCTTTAGACCAGTTGGTGATGTGTTGGAGTTCATCTGTTGCAGTAGATAAGTGATTGGAGCCAATAAAGAGATAGGAATCGTCAGCATATTTAGAGAGACGGTTCTGGGAATGAAGAGGGTGGAGGTCAGATGTACCTACTATGAAGTCAGCTGGGCCTATAACAGATCCCTGAATAACACTGGCGTTGATGGTAATAGAAGCAGATGTAACTCCTTTGAAGCGAGTTGAGTGTTTCCTGCCATGTAAGTAGTTGACGAGCCAGTTGTAGATACAATCTGGAATGTTCAAGGATGCTAATAAGCTTGTTATTGCAGAGTGTTTGATAGAATCAAATGCTTTTGAGTAGTCCATAGAGATTATAACAACATGATCATTACTCTTGAGTAGATCCGAAGCGTGATGTATAATGGATATCAAAGCAGCGGTAGTCGAGCCAGTTGATCGAAAGGCATATTGGTGTGTGTTTCCATGGATATGAACGAATGTATACATGGGTATGTGTGCATCTGTGTTCATGTGTGCGTATATGTATGTGAATGTCTTTGCATGTGTTTGAGTGTCTGTGCGTATAATAATAATAATAATGACGACAATTTTTATGGCACCGTAACACAGCACATGCCGTTACAAAGGCGCCTCTACAAACACAAACGCAACAGAGTTGGCAGAACGAACTGTGGTAGGCAGACTGTTCCAGCAGCGGGGGCCAGCAGTTGAAAAAGCACGCTCCCCGAAGCGTGTCTTCGTCCTTCGCACATACAGATCTCCTTTCACACTGGATCTCAGCGTAAGACCAGCACCTGACGCCGCCATCTGCACGCAGTAGGATTTGAGGTAGTCCGGTGCTAAGCCGTATGTATGTATGTATGTGTGCATGTATTCATTCATTCATTCATTTGAGTATTTATATAGCGCCTCTTCAAGGAAACTACTCAGAGGCGCTCCCGACTCCAGTACGGACAAACAGAACAGTTTTTAAGTGCTTATAGAATGTGTCAGAGAGTGATCTAGGGAACAGGCGCAGCTCAAGTGGGAGGGCATTCCATACCACTGGGCCAACCACAGAAAAAGCACGACTCCGCATGATGGAGGTACGAGCAAATGGGACAAAGAGTACTTCCCTAACAGCCGAGCGTAGGGACCGACCAGTCCGAGCACTTAACACAGGCCGACAAAGATCGAGTAGGTAAGATGGAGCAAGACCTAGCTGGCAGCGCCATATTAAGGACGAGATTCTGTATTCGATGCGCTGACGGACAGGGAGCCAATGCAGAACCTCCAGCATGTAATTTGTAACATGACCAAATTTGGGCAGATGACCAATGAGGCGTGCTGCAGCGCGCAGAATACGGTCAAGAGAAGATAATCGACCAGATGGTAAACCAGCATAAAGAGATAGGCAATAGTCAAGACGAGCTGAGACAAAGGAATGTACAAGCGTAGTTGCAGCACCAGTTGAGAGAGAGCGAGCGACAGTGCGAAGCTGGCGCAGCTGATAGAAACAGGAGCGACTGAGACGATTAATGTGAGGTACAAAAGTAAGTTCCTGGTCTAGCACAACACCAAGATCACGGACTGAGGTGGAGAAAGTATAGTCGGGAAATTCAGCAGAGAGGTGAATCAGATCAAGCTTAGACAGCTGCTGCCTGGAGCCCAGCCAAATGAATTTAGTCTTAGCAGGGTTTAGTCTAAGACGGTTTGATGCCATCCATGCTCTCAGGGCAATGAGCACCTGACTCATAGCCCTAACTGTAGAGGAAGCGTTAGATGATAGGCAATGCATGTATGCCTGTGTGTCATCAGCGTAGAGTTGGCTAAAGGCACCATGTTCTGCAAGAAACAGGTCGAGACCAGTGGTATAAATTATGTATAAGAGTGGACCAAGAACTGAACCCTGAGGCAAACCATATGGGGCAGGGACCCACCGAGACCTAGTCGAGCCATGGACCACACTTATAGTGCGCCCATGCAGGAAAGAGCCGATCCACTCCAGAAAATTACCAGACAACCCAAACGAAACATTCAACCGCTTAAGTAGGATGTCACGGTCTACAGTATCAAAAGCTGCGGTGACGTCGAAAAGGGCGAGCAAGGTCAGTTCCGATCTGTCGATGGCTCCATAGATGTCAGATAGGAGTCGGAGCAATAGAGTTTCGGTGGAATGAAACCGTCTGAAGCCGGATTGGCAAGGTGTAAGTAATTTGTTTCTCTCCAGGTACGCAATGAGCTGACCCGCCACCATCTTCTCAATGATCTTGGATAAGAACGAGACGTTTGCAATCGGTCTGTAGTTCACCGGGTTGGCCGGGTCCAAGTCGTCTCCTTTAAATGCTGGGATCAAGATAGATTGCTTTTGTGACGACGGCAGGATACCTTCCCGAATTGATCGGTTGCACAGGACCGTAAGGAGTGGTAGCAAGACGTCAACTAGCTCCTGGAGCAGAAAGGTCGGTAGAGGGTCCAACTCACATGACTTGGCAGGAGAAGAAAGAATGAGGCGACGCACTTCCTCACTGGTGACTTCGTCCAGATCTGGCAGGCAACAGTCGGTTGGAGGGTAGTGAGGAGGAGGAGCATTCTCCGTGGAGTGACGAACGTCGAGGATCTTGGTGGTGTATGACGCCAGGAAATCGTCTGCTGTAAACTCCGTTGAAGAGTGACCAGCACGGTCACGCCGACCACCCAGAAGATCGTTGAGCGCTGCCCACAGACGTATGTATGTATGTATGTATGTATGTATGTATGTATGTATGTATGTGTGCATTGCATGTATTCATGTATATATATATATATGTGTGGCGTTCGTGCCCCTGCTGCCAGATTTGATACACAAGGGCCGGCGAGCTGCTGGCTTCCCGGGCGACCCATGAATTTACCAGGATCCCGAGTGTCGCCCGGGTCGCCAGCGAGTCTGTGTCTGCTACTCATTAGACGGGACGCCGCCGCGCCGTCCCCGTCTTCACTCTCGGCCGAGGAGGCCTCTGAGATGGTCGCTCGCGACAGGGTATAAAGCTCGGTCGCTTCCGAATCTGCCTCGCCCTCGTCCACGGTCACTTTGGGAGTAACATCCTGAACCTGAGGATGGCCGTCGCTCAACACAGGGTTCATCGATACACGGGCGGCAGACCCTCGCTTGGAGCTACCCTTCACGGCCACGGGCCTCTTTCCCTTGCCCAACCGATCTCCCTTCCGGCGTAACATACAACAGACAGCAACTCTCGAACTAATGCCACCGACGGGTACCACGGCACGTTCGCGAAACTCTGCAGACCAAAGTGATTTGAACCACGGCCATTCCAAGGGACTGAGTCCCAGGCCTCGCCAGAACGGCATGACACGTTCGGAAAAGACGGACACCCGCTTGAATGGAGTACGACGTCAATGTCTTCTTGACTCAGGCAGTGAGATGTCGCTGGTGCCTAAATGCTTCGTGCCAGGGAGTAAAGTAGTACCGTCAGAGCAACGACTGTTGGCTGCGAACGGGAGCGAGATCCGAGTGGATGGTGAAGCCATGTTGACCCTTCACATTGGCAGGAAATCATTTCCGCTACCTTGTCTGGTGACTGACCAAGTGACGGAAGTCATCTTGGGACTGTCGTGGCTCGAAGCCAATCAGGCAAGTTGGAACTTCGCTGGTCACTGTGTTCGCCTGGGTGAACTGAACGTGCCGCTGAAAACTACATCTGCAGAACTCAGGTGTAGGAAAATCGTGATCCGAAACGACACTGTAATACCGGCCAGATGTGAAATGGATGTACTGGTGTCGGTGGTGTATCCGCATCTGCGTGTCGATACAGAGAACTGGGTCACTACTCCTAAGGAATTATCCAAAGGATTGGTAGTTGGGCGAACCCTGATCCCTGGGAAGGAGTCAGTGGTCTGGGTCAGGATGGTGAACGTGGGAAACAAAGACACCACGGTGAGGCAAAGTACTGAATGCCTGTTGGAGCGAGTGACCGTATTACCAGTTACCAAGAACCTGATGGCACAGAAGCCAGGTTACGGTCGACAGAGTCCGTCAAGGATAGGCAAAACATGTCAACCCACGGTACGGCCGGAGGAAAAAAGATAACACCTGGAGCGCTTTGGAAAAAGACGTGGTTGGACCCACGGTACGGCCGGAGGAAAAAGATAACACCGGGATCGCTTCGGATAAAGACACCGAGTATGTTTGGATAAATGAGAGGGTACCCACGGTACGGCCGGAGGAAAAAGATAACACCTGGAGCGCTTTGGAAAAAGACGTGGTTGGACCCACGGTACTGCCGGCGGAAAAAGATAACACCGAGAGCGCTTTGGAAAAAAACATGTTGGAGCGGAAGCAGCAGGCTGAGGACAAGATCTGGCCTGTGATGACCAGTGACAGCTGGCTGAAGGATGAAGAGGATGACAGTGACTCCTCTCTCGACCTCGATCTTGAGAGGGTGTGTCGACGTTTTCCGTCGATAAGGGAACACCTTGGAGGGTTGCCTATGTCCATGATGGACAATACCGTCGAAAGTCCCAGTCGACGAAGTGGTAGTCAGTCCCCAATGGATGACTAGCCAAAGTCGTCGCGTAATGGCGATGTGTTTCTGGCTGGGGTTGAGCAAGATTTCTGTTCGCATTTGACAGCTCTTTTGTTTGACGCCACAGTGGTACTTGTGGGTTGCGAGACTTGAACTGGGTCTCGACACCGCTTAAGGTGGTGGGTTTTAGATCTGTCGGTAGACAGTGTTCCTTTTGATGTAACCTTTTTCAGTGCAGGGTAAAGTGGTACCTGATCGTATTGTGAACGCGCCCTGCGTTTTCTTGTACTCGCGTGATGGCGATTGTTTCTTGATACTGGTCAAGTTCCTTTGAATTTCATTTGATTTGCTGACCGCTTCATTGTGGTGGGACTGTCCACGCAATTCGCGAATAACTCTTGTTGAGTAGAATCACTATCAGACGGTGATGTGTGGGAACAACGGATATTCCCAGGACAGTGGACAGAGTTGGTAACTTTTCTCTCCTTAAGGTCCCTCAGCTTCGGTTGAGTGGAGCTCGGGTAAGAGACAGAGTGCTTATGAGGTTGGTGGTCCCGCGGGTGGGACGAGATGCCAGTAGAGTGATGGTGGAAGAGCTCGCACCTGGCAGGCTGACGTTGTAGGTAACGTTCGGTAACGTTCGGGCGGGGTAACCAAGTCGAGGTTCCTGGAGGACGCTAGTCGCACCTGTTCTAGCTATCGCTACGAGTTAGCGATGGGCGGGGTTCCTTTAAGTCGAAGTCCTGGTTTAAATGACAGTTGGGGGACGCTAGTCGCACCTGTTCTAGCTATCACTACGAGTTAGTGATGGGCGGGGTTCCTTTAAGTCGAAGTCCTGGGTGAAATGGCAGTGGACGCTAGTTGACCTGTTCCAGCTATCGCTACAAGTTAGTGCATGGGCGGGGTCCTGTAAGATGACGTCCTGGGCATGTTATGACTGTCGGTGTACGCTCTATAACCGTGGTGGTTTCCGGTTCCTCGCTCTCTAATCGAGCTTGGGTTGGAGATGTTCCTGTTACGTTTATGTTTCCCTGATCTTGCAGCCGATGTTTACATCGATGGACGGTACGTGAAAGGATGTGTTGGGCTACGGAAAGACTGTTCGTGAATCTGCGGCGGATTCTTGGATTTTTGCCGGAGAGCAAACTTCCGATTTTTTGGTTATTACAATAATATGTCTGTTCTATTCTGTCGTTACTAGCACCAGCTAGTTGCGGAGGTTCGATTTGCTGTCGTAGGGTCGATCCTTGACTGCAAAGTCTACTCCGATGTGCCTATGTATTTGTGTTAGTTGTTATTTTCAGAGTTGGTTGGAAGCTGGCCGACAAACGACGCTGCTGGACGTCGTGTTCGTGACAACGAGATTCAGACAGAGAATCTTTGACACTGTGATGATGGTGGTTGAGTATGACTGGTGCAAATGAAATAATAAAGAGCATATCTGGTGTGTGAATGGGTTATGAGTGACACTCATTTTTGTGATCGGGAGACAGAGGGGGTAGTGCTGTCTCCCAAGAACCTAAGTAGGTAGGTTAGAGGACGGGCCCATAAAAATGGGAGGGTCCTGATAAATACGGTCCATGTTTCCTAACGATGCTCCGCATCAAAGAAAGGTGGGGAGAGTGTGGCGGACAGGCCACAAGGCAAGTACACGTAAAATATAACTTGTTGGGTAAATAGCGGGAGTAACCCTGACTCTCGTTAGGTAACCATTTGGCTTAGTAGAAAAGAAACTGAAACCGGTTTCGTTAAAATTTAGGTTTCGGTCATTGTATACGGAAGACCGATGGGGGCTTTTAAGCCAAAGTATAGAGTGTTGCCGGTGGAATAAAGCCTGCCATACGGTGCGTTGCTTATAACGTGGAGTAGTTGCCGACTACTCCATACGTACTGTGTTCGTGAATTCGTTCATAGTTAAATCGGTTGTGTTCGACTGTCTCTACAGGATTGGCATTGGCCATTCGAACATAATTGGGCGATCCTGATATACACGGTTGTGAGGGCTCGGGTAGATGATCTGTCGGGGTTCGTCACTCTGTCATCGATCTCTCGGGGTTCAATCTTCTGTTTCAGGGGTACGGGTTACGAGGCCGGAGACGCCGCAGCTCCGTTGGTCTGCGGAAGTGTTACATTGTATAGGGTGAAATCCCCTGGTGAAGTATCCGGTTACTGTTGGGCTACACGTGTTGGTGATTCTGCAGGGCTTGGGTTGGGCTCCTACCTGCCAGGGAATCTACGTGTTGCATTCACGATCCTGCCGTCTTGGCGGTCGTCGAGAGTCTTTTGAGCGTAACGTGAAGGTTACGGGTCTTCTGTAGTGGAGAGTGTTGACTCCACGGGTGCGCATGAAGCCGAAGTGTCGGTGATATACGTTCGATTTAGTAAAGCAGGGGCACCAAGTTCTTCGGGTAATATATATTGGTACAGTAGAGAGTTATCGCTCCCCTCGGGTAGAGGGGCAAGGGAAGCAGATTAAAGCTTGAGAGTAAAGACCAAGTTTTGAGATCAGGGTTTTTTACCTGAGGTCCGTAACTGTTGAGTTAGGGCGAACGGCGCCAGTAGAATATACAGAAATAAATAAGTCTCTTCGGAGACGGGGCTACCCGTTACCCGTTCCCCCAAGACCGCCAGGTCTTTTATTTTTTTCCTCTGTTTCCCGTGAACAGACCAGCATCCACCACGATGCTCTTCCGAGCGCCCGAGAACGCTAAGTCTCGGTCAGGCGCCGGTTGTTGCCGTTGGACGTGGGACGAGTGGGGCGAGCACTCGGGAAGCGCACCGCGTACTTGGTACACGGCGGCGGTGCGTGTTCCGTGGACAGGCTAAGTGTTAACGTCGGGAGTTGGCCGCTGCAGGTCTCGTTTGCTGCCGGGCTTCAGCTCGACTCTGCCCGGTAGCGTGTGAGCAGCGTGAGCCGTCTCTCCGTGGAATTCACTGTTACCGAAATGAGAACACGGTCGTGGCGCATCCTCGGCCTGGGGCCGTTGGATTGGTCCTGGTTTCAGGCACTTTGGTTGCCGGGAAAGGGCATGCGCTCAGTAGTCCCCGTCGGTGGCGAGGGCTCGGTGGCTGCCCGGTGCAGCATGGTACGCAAGAGTAAAGACGAACAGGGCAAGAAGACAAAGACCGAAGGCGCGACGGGTGGCGCACGGCGAGGCCGCTCTGCCGGTGGGACAACGGACCCTGTGTTGGGAGTCCGCCATCCTCCATCTCAGGACGTCGCCTACTCGGCGACCGGGGAATCGGCAGAGAGCGGGTCAGACGATACGGCGCTGCACACCCGGTCGCAGGCGTCGGTGTCAGGGGCTTCTTCGACCGTCAGTGAAAGCGACAGCGACGCGGGAGATCCAGGCAATCCTGGTAAGAGCGCGGGTCTCTCGGGTCGTGGGCTGTCAGAGACTCTTGATGGTGCAGGGGCCACCGAGGAAGATCGACCCGGTCAGTCAGAGGCGTTTGCGGCCGACGGCAAGAGGGAAGCGGCGCAGGCGTCGTCTGCTGAGGGTCGGACGCCACATCGTTATACCGATGCTGTTCTGCAAGCACGTAACCTCGTTGTACCGATGCTGTTCTGCAAGCACGTAACCCACGAGACCGATGCTGTTCTGCAGATACGTGACCCACCGGCTCCAAGAAACCTCGTAGCAGCGCCTGACCCCGTCCGATCACGAACAGACCAGCATCGGGCCTGAAGTTGATGGACGTGGCGGGGCCCCAACAACGGGTACTTTAACTTTCAAATAACCTTATCTAATGGAGCTAGATAGGGTCTTTAACGTTTCATTGAACTCTTTTATTCGTTAACCAGATGGATATTACAGGGACGGAAGACAAATGTAAACGGGGGCACCGAACCGAAAACGCGGAAGATTGATTTGCAATCGACCGATACCGATGCTGGTCGCGAACGACCGATGCTGGTCTTTGCCGACACCAAGCAAAGACCAGAGAACAGTTTACCGAACTTGTACCGAATTTCCCTCGCGCCTTACTCGCGAGTTATCATCACTTTCACGGGCAACCAAAGTAAGACAAACACTTTCACATCAAGTTTCAAACGATCGGACTTCGAATAGTAATGTTCACCTGACACGGGAAATGTTACCTAACGTGAGTCACACTTACTCCCGCTAGTTTCCCTGTAACTGTAATTGCGCGTCAGTCGGGCAAACTATCCTTCCCGACTGAACACGTATTTCCCCGTCCTTACGCTGACAAAGTGTAAGGAGCTGCTCTCTTATCTGACAAGCCTCTACCCGGCTGCTTACGGGCGGCCTTACTGTAACACTTTTCAGGTAACCAAGTGTATATGTATCACGCACGACTGAGGCGGCTGTCTTCCTCAGACGAACGAGTCAAACACTAACAGAAACACCAGCAAACGTTATGTGACGCGACGTCAAACGTATACAACCACACCAAGTGTTGGCTATCAATCGGGGAGAGAGTCCCACAGGTCAACGTGCAAAACCTTCACTCGATGACGGAAGAAACAAGGCGGCACCAGCGCCCGGCGATCGAAGCGCCCTCGGACCGATACAACGTCGATCGAGGCGGACGGTCGAAAACCTTCAATAATGTCGAATGCGGTCGGTATGACCAAGCGATCAATTCACACAGATTCAAGTATTATTTCAGTCGTTCAAACCAAGTATAGACGTAAGTAACCGTGTCAATTGTATAAGTAGCTTCCTGGCGCGACCGTGGCAGAGAGGGGGCTGAGTCCTACAGCTGCCGGGTCATCCGCTCAGGCCCATGATGAAACACTGTAAGTAAAAGTATATATTCTCTGAGGGCGCTCCCCTCTACGCGTGTATTTAATTGTACCCGCAGACCACTGGAGCTGCGGCTTCTCCGATATTCACCAACTGAGTCTTATTCCCGCGGGTCGCCTTTCACCGAGGTGCCGCTTCCAGGGAATTCATGCTGCTGAAGTTAAACAAAGATAGAACTGAAGTCAAGACACCCAACGAACTTGAACAACTGGAACAGACAATCTCTCACAACGTACCCCAGAATACTGTTTCTAAAGCCACGAATACAACGAAGCTCTCTCGTATAAATATAACAAATCACCCAACTTGGCGTGAACGTGGTAGGCGGGGCCCAGCCGCACTACCGGGTAAACGACACCAGCGTAATGTATGAAAATGAATGCCTTTGCAATTACGTAACTTTCACCAGGGGATTTCACCCTTTACACAAACGTTTTCCCTCCCGCAGACCTACAGAGCTGCGGCGTCTCTGGCCATGTTATCACGTACCCCTGAAACGGAAGATCAGACCCCGTGAGATCGATTACAAGGAAGAGAACCCTGAAAGATCGTCAACACAAGCTCTCACAATCGCATACACTCAGGATCGCCAAATCATGTTCGAATGACCAATGCCAATCCTGTCGAGACAGTCGAACACAACCGAAATCACTATGAACGAATTCACGAACACAGTACGTATGGAGTAGTCGGCAACTACTCCACGCTATAAGCAACGCACCGTACAGCAGGCTTTATTCCACCGGAATAACGCTGTCTGCACGCTATGGTTTGGCTTAAACGTGGACATTGGTCTTCCGTATCAAAAATGTCAATATTAAAGGAAATCGTTAACTGAGGTTCGTACGTCCTCTTACACCCCTCCAGGGCCAATATATATATATGTATGTACGCCTATCAGGAAGGTTATCCCAACCCGACATGGAGTACCTTCGGCCAAAAAGTTATCATGTACCAAAGTGATCTCAAACGACTTTTACGTGTTTTAAACGGTCTGTAAACACTCTCATGGGTCTATCAATATTGTTTTTATACGCTCACATTGACTAATATTATGTCTTGTGGCATGTCCGCCACACTCTCCCCCGCTCACCCTGATGCGGAGCATCGGTTCCGAACATTTATCCGGGCAGTCTTTCAAGATTCTACCCTCCCGTTCCCCGGTACTTATTTACCTGCTTAGGAACCTGGAAGAAAACACTAACACGCTGTCTTGTCCTCAGCAGGCTGAGGACAAGATCTGGCCTGTGATGATCAGTGACAGTTGGCTGAAGGATGAAGAGGATGACAGTGACTCCTCTCTCGACCTCGATCTTGAGAGGGTGTGTCGACGTTTTCCGTCAATAAGGGAACACCTTGGAGGTGTTCCTGTGTCCAGGGAGGACAATACCGTCGAAAGTCCCAGTCGACGAAGTGGTAGTCAGTCCCCAGTGGATGACTAGCCAAATTCGTCGCGTAATGGCGATGTGTTTCTGGCAGGGGTTGAGAAAGATTTATGTTTACATTTGTCGGTTTCCTTTTGTTGAACGCCACAGTGGTACTTGTGGGTTGCGAGACTTGAACTTGGTCTCGACACCGCTTAAGTGTGGTGAGTTTTAGATTCTGTCGGTAGACAGTGTTCCTTTTGATGTAGCCTTTTTCAGTGCAGGTTAAAGTGGTACCTGGTCATATTGAGAACGCGCCCTACGTTTTCTTGTACTCGCGTGATGGCGATTGTTTCTTGGTACTGGTCAAGTTCCTTTGAATTTCGTTCATTTGCTGACCGCTTAATTGTGGTGGGACTGTCCACGCAATTCGCGAATAACTCTTGTTGAGTAGAATCACTATCAGACGGTGATGTGTGGGAACAACGGATATTCCCAGGACAGTGGACAGAGTTGGTAACTTTTCTCTCCTTAAGGTCCCTCAGCTTCGGTTGAGTGGAGCTCGGGTAAGAGACAGAGTGCTTATGAGGTTGGTGAATCTCTCACGACAGATGGATGAGATGCCAATAGAGTGAGGGTGGAATTACTCGCACCTGGCAGGCTGACGTTGTAGGTAACGTTCGGGCGGGGTGGCGTAAGTCGGGTCTCCTCGAGGACGTTAGTCGCACCTGTTCGAGCTATCGCTACCAGTTAGCGCATGGGCGGGGTTCCTTTAAGTCGAAGTCCTGGTACTGGTCAAATGACCATGTGAGGATGTACTCGCACCTGATCTAGCTATCGCTACGAGTTAGCGTATGGGCGGGGTGGAATAAGCCGAGGTTCCTGGAGGACGCTAGTCGCACCTGTTCCAGCTATCGCTACCAGTTAGCGATGGGCGGGGTTCCTTAAGTCGAAGTCCTGGTTGTGAATTGACTGTCTGGTTCGCTCTATAACCGTGGTGGTTTCCGGTTCCTTGTGCTCTAATCGAGCTTGGGTTGGAGATGTTCCTGTTACGTTTATGTTTCCCTGATCTTGCAGCCGATGTTTACATCGATGAACGGTACGTGAAAGGATGTGTTGGGCTACGGAAAGACTGTTCGCACCGCGTACTTGGTACACGGCGGCGGTGCGTGTTCCGTGGACAGGCTAAGTGTTAAAGTCGGGAGTTCGGCCGCTGCCGGTCTCGTTTGCTGCCGGGCTTCAGCTCGACTCTGCCCGGTAGCGTGTGAGCAGCGTGAGCCGTCTCTCCGTGGAATTCACTGTTACCGAAATGAGAACACGGTCGTGGCGCATCCTCGGCCTGGGGCCGTTGGATTGGTCCTGGTTTCAGGCACTTTGGTTGCCGGGAAAGGGCATGCACTCATTAGTCCCCGTCGGTGGCGAGGGCTCGGTGGCTGCCCGGTGCAGCATGGTACGCAAGAGTAAAGACGAACAGGGCAAGAAGACAAAGACCGAAGGCGCGACGGGTGGCGCACGGCGAGGCCGCTCTGCCGGAGGGACAACGGACCCTGTGTTGGGAGTCGGCCATCCTCCATCTCAGGACGTCGCCTACTCGGCGACCGCGGACTCGGCAGAGAGCGGGTCTGACGATACGGCGCTGCACACCCGGTCGCAGGCGTCGGTGTCAGGGGCTTCTTCGACCGCCAGTGAAAGCGACAACGGCGCGCACGGCGCAGACAGCGACTCGGGAGATCCAGGCAATCCTGGTAAGAGCGCGGGTCTCTCGGGTCTTGGGCTGTCAGAGACTCTTGATGGTGCAGGGGCCACCGAGAAAGACCGACCCGGTCATACAGAGGCGCTGGCGGCCGACGGCAAGAGGGAAGCGGCGCAGGCGTTGTCTGTTGAGGGTCGGACGCCACAACCCACCGGCTCCAAGAAACCTCGTAGCAGCGCCTGACCCCGTCCGATCACGAACAGACCAGCATCGGGCCTGAAGTTGATGGACGTGGCGGGGCCCCAACAACGGGTACTTTAACTTTCAAATAACCTTATCTAATGGAGCTAGATAGGGTCTTTAACGTTTCATTGAACTCTTTTATTCGTTAACCAGATGGACATTACAGGGACGGAAGACAAATGTAAACGGGGGCACCGAACCGAAAACGCGGAAGATTGATTTGCAATCGACCGATATCGAGGCTGGTCTTTGCCGACACCAAGCAAAGAACAGAGAACAATTTACCGAACCTGTACTGAATTTCCCTCGCGCCCTACTCGCGAGTTATCAACACTTTCACGGGCAACCAAAGTAAGACAAACACTTTCACATCAAGTTTCAAACGATCGGACTTCGAATGGTAATGTTCACCTGACACGGGAAATTAGACCTGGGAGTCGACCCCAATAAGTCGACCCCAGTCGACTTGGTCATCCCAAGTCGGGTCGGGTCGTTTCTGTTCACCGCAACTGACCCCAAGTCGAATTTTGTAGAGAGAAGTCACTTGAAGTTGTTTTTACCACAAGTCGACTTAAACCGACTTGAGACACAAACATATATAGCCTAGTTAAATTTATCACTTCAAACCAATGATCGTGACAGCATTTAAGCAGCTTTTGTAGCCTAGTGTGTTTACAAGATTGAATGAGGCCTTTGCTAAGCAGAGACTTAGCCTACCGATTATTTTACCGTTAGGCATAGGCTATCGTGCAGACTGCAGCATTTGCCGATCTATTCATATAATTTGTTATTCTATGTTAAAACGTCACGTTTAGGCATACGCTTAATTCAAATGGTGAAACGACTAAAATATTAGCACGTATGCTTATCAGGACATGAACATGACCAATTAAATCAGTGAACTTCTAGTGGTCAGTGAATTCGACGCAAAGAAAGCTGGATCTACAAGCTACGTACTGTAGGCCTGCTGGTGAATCGATAGTTAACTGGCGTTCCTTTGGTACGCTGCATCTGCAGTTGTCTGCAGACGGAAAAACTATTGTACACGGGCCAATTGGACAATGAAAGACTTTACCGTCAGTGAGTAGGCCTAAGCTACTAAAGTAGTAGCCTACTGCTGGATGATGTGCTTGCAATGCTATTTGCTAAGTTGCGGAATGATGTTGGTGGCCGAATAATTATGAAAACGGAATTTACAAATGAGGCGTATCATAACACACCATTCAGTGCAACCAGTCCACGGTCCCCATTTTATCTTAGACTTAGAGCGTTTTACAAATTTATTTAATATTAATGTTAATAATAAGATTATATTAATAATACTGAGGGTAATCTGAATAATCAAGATAAAATTCATAGGTCCAATAATTTGCCGTCGCATTGTCTGGGCTACTAGATGGCCCAAAGCATCACAAAACTATTCAAACTGAAACAGAAAAAGCCTGAAATGGGTTTAATAAAACCTTAACAAATTCACGCTTCAATTAAGTGTTGAGCCCTCATTACTCATTGGTAGGCCTAAATTAAATTAATGCTTGTGGGAAAAATTGGCTTGACTTCTTTCAATAGTAGCCGTACGTAGACCTAGGCTAATGGCTACTAGCCTACCATGTCAGAAGTCGACTTCAAGTCGGAAGTCGGTTGCTTTTCTGCCAAGTCGGGTCAAGTCGTTTTGACGCCGAGAAGTCGACTTCAAGTCGACCTCAAGTCGCTTTAGGGTCAAGCGGGGTCAGATTAGCAGACCAAAGTCACTCCCAGGTCTACGGGAAATGCTACCTAACGTGAGTCACACTTACTCCCGCTAGTTTCCCTGTAACTGTAATTGCGCGTCAGTCGGGCAAACTATCCTTCCCGACTGAACACGTATTTCCCGGTCCTTACGCTGACAGAGTGTAAGGAGCTGCTCTCTTATCTGACAAGCCTCTACCCGGCTGCTTACGGGCGGCCTCACGTTAACACTTTTCAGGTAACCAAATGTATATGTATCACGCACGACTGAGGCGGCTGTCTTTCTCAGACGAACGGGTCAACCACTGACCGAAACACCAGCAAACGTTATGTGACGCGACGTCAAACGTATACAACCTCACCAAGTGTTGGCAATCAACCGAGGAGAAAGTCGCACAGGTCAACGCGAAAACCTTCACTCCAGGATTTAAGAAACAAGGCGGCACCAGCGCCCGGCGATCGAAGCGCCCTCGGACCGATACAACGTCGATCGAGGCGGACGGTCGAAAACCTTCAATAAAGTCCAATGCGGTCGGTATGACCAAGCGATCAATTCACACAGATTCAAGTATTATTTCAGTCGTTCGATGAATTCACACACGCAAACACCCTGATCAAAGGAACCAACAACGCAGTTGACCGTAGGATAAACCAACAGACCTCTGGACGACTTGCTTCCCAAGTACTCAATCACAGAACGCAACACACTCACAAAACCAGAGATTCCGCTACCAAGCCCCTTCACCCAACGCAGATGATGGCATTTTATAGGCGCAAGAACTCTCTACACAGGAAACTCGACTTCCACCCCACCCGAACGTTACCTACGACGTCAGCCTGCCAGGTGCGAGAAATTCCTCAACATGCGTCTGGACGACTTACTTGGGCAAACACTCAGACACAGAGTCAGAACACCACCCTACGGCAACTTGTCCTTCACTGACCAACGAACAGTAACTCGTATAAACGTAACAGATCAACCAACTTGGCGTGAACGTGGTAGGCGGGGCCCAGCCGCACTACCGGGTAAACGACACCAGCGTAATGTATGAAAATGAATGCCTTTGCAATTACGTATCTTTCACCAGGGGATTTCACCCTTTACACAAACGTTTTCCCTCCCGCAGACCTACAGAGCTGCGGCGTCTCTGGCCATGTTATCACGTACCCCTGAAACGGAAGATTAAACCCAGTGAGATCGATTACAATGAAGAGAACCCTGAAAGATCGTCAACACAAGCTCTCACAACCGCATATATCAGGATCGCCAAATCATGTTCGAATGGCCAATGCCAATCCTGTCGAGACAATCGAACACAACCGAAATCACTATGAACGAATTCACGAACACAGTACGTATGGAGTAGTCGGCAACTACTCCACGTTATTATGAGCAACGCACCGTACAGCAGGCTTTATTCCACCGGAATAACGCTGTCTGCACGCTATGGTTTGGCTTAAACGTGGACATTGGTCTTCCGTATCAAAAATGTCAATATTAAAGGAAATCGTTAACTGAGGTTCGTACGTCCTCTTACACCCCTCCAGGGCCAATATATATGTATGTACGCCTATCAGGAAGGTTATCCCAACCCGACATGGGGTACCTTCGGCCAAAAAGTTATCATGTACCAAAGTGATCTCAAACGACTTTTACGTGTTTTAAACGGTCTGTAAACACTCTCATGGGTCTATCAATATTGTTTTTATTCGCTCACATTGACTAATATTATGTCTTGTGGCATGTCCGCCACAATTTGCACGCTGTTACAGTAGCATTTGAAGCTGTGATTTAACTTATTACATTACTCCGTAGATTTACGTTCATTGCAACGTAACTTTACATTGACTCATTGAGGATTAACATTCACGTTACATCACACTGGAGCTTAGGCCCACGTTCATGCTACATTACAAATGAGACTCATAATATTATTGTTACATTATTCTAGAGAATTGCATTGACAAAATATCACACCTCCGATTTACATTTGCATTGGATGTGGGATACGTGTTCACATTGCATCATACTCTAGAGTTAAACATTCTCAGTAGCCTAGATCACGTTACATTTTCAGCAACTCAATAATGTTTCTTTTCATTTGCTGACGCACAACAATCAACACAACAATCAAATTCATTTGAAAATGTCGAAAAATCATCCGTCAATAAACAAAGTTACGCAGACAAAATAGGACAATAACTCGCTCATTTTCGCGTAAAACGTAAGTGGATATCGCTGGCAAATGAATGTGTCTTCTAAGAAATATGGGCCTACTGTAAGCTATAGCCTGCGTGCTATTATAGCCAATACAATAAGGTCTTTGCTATAGCTTCCTGCTTTCGGGATTTAAAGCAACTTTTTCAATATTCGTGGGCAACCGTCCGCAAATAACTTTCTAGTTCCGTCAGAACCTTAGAGCCATCTCTTCATCTTTCAAATTTTCCTTTCGTTAGCAATGGTTTTAATATGTCTTGCATTAATTATTAGCATACGACGTATCCTGGACAGATACAGCACAGCCAACAGCGTAAGTCGAAGTCATATACTGTGAAATTAGTCCTAATCATCTTATGCTATAGAGGGCTAACAGCTCGAAGTCTCGAACTGCTCATCAAGACGTGCAGATGTTAGCATAGGCTACCGCTACTGTATGCAATCATGTAGGTCGAGTCGTCGAAAACTGCCGGGTGGCAGACCATTTCGACGTTCTGTGTCAATATCAGACACTAACGTGTCGTGGGGCGCGGTGGTGTAGTGGTGGCGTCGTTGCCTTGAAGCCGAAAGGTTCGAGATTCGAATCCACCTCAAGTCGCCGCGTAAGGACCTTGGGCAAGTACTTCACTCGCAATTGCTCAGCGCTTCGGCGTGAAACTATGATGCAGTGCCCGCTCTGCAGTCGGGAGCACCTCTGAGTAGAGAGCTTGAAGGGGCGCTATGACAAGTGCGCATACAAACAAACTAACGCCATCTAATTCAATTCAATCTCAATTTCTTTCTTGATCCCATAACCAAAAATAGACAGACAATGATACCTTCACAAGAAGTACACGCAGTGATTACTATTATTGTAGTTGACAATGATGTAGGCCTACTATCACTACTTTACGGTGCAATAGGCTATCCGAAGGGAGTGATCCCGCTAGATACATTGGGTATATATTCTAAAAACATATTCATTACAAGAACATGGCAATGGTTAGAAAACAAATAAAGTCAACTGAACTGAACTATAAAGTAGCTTTGAATCTAAAATGCTCCAACGGCGTGTCCAGAGGCGGTAATCGACCTGACACCAGCTAGGCCATTTCATTTATCGTCGACCTACATGTATATATCTGTATTATCAATCATCATTATAGCTAACACAAAACGATTTCGGTGATTCTAGGGTTGCCGACCGACTATAGGCCTATGTCTGCGATGGCACTATTAATAGGCCTACAGGCCTTAGGCCTACACAAAAACAACTGTGAATTGAAAAGAAGAAATCTTTTAATAAGCCCAAGTAGAATTGCACATCAACATATTAAAGCAAACGAAATTGTTATGCCATTTTTATACGGGTGTCGAGATTTTCTGAGGAAAATCGTGCATTCCATTGGTAAATTTGAGATAGTGTTTAGGCGTCGCAGGGCCAGATCAGCAAATTTGTCGGCCCTGTTTAGTAAAACTGTGGGTTCTGTGGGCCTCGATCCCATAGAATCATGACGAAAGGACGCATAAAACGTGTTATATTCAATGAGGAATTTTAAGTAATACCAAAAAGTTGTAAATAAATCTAGATCTGTACAAGTCGTCAACGGAAGAAAGACCCCGATACCACGAAAGCTATTGAAAGGCGTTTCGCCTGTCGCGACAAGAAAAGTTTCCCTGCAACCAAACTAACCTAGGCCTATAGATTGTCAAAATAGTGTATTCCCAGGCAGTGCAAGAACAATATTAGGGCCTAGATGTCATGTTTCAGGATTTAAAATTGGAATGATATTAACGTAATTTACGTTATTAAAGGAGAGATAGGCTAAAGTAAACTATAAGCTTAACTCTAGTTACACAAAAATTGTAGCGACACTCTTATAGATGAATTGGGCAAGCTTATAACTTGAAATGTAGCAAACCGTTCAACCTTGCGGACTAACGCAAGCCTATATTTTTGTGGTACACCAACAACTGTTCATAAAAAAGCGTATAGGCTACTGTACCGTACATTGTACGCAGTAAAACGACATTTTATTTTGCGTCATATAGCGCTTGAATTTAGGTCAGATGGTATTGTGTTCAAACAACTTAAAAAATGACTCTACTAGTATTTTTGACTGATTTTGGGATGAATTTTACTATAATGGAATTCCAATTGGGACCCAAACAGGTGTAAAAGTTGTGTACTATAAAATGATCAGTCTTGGAAAATGTTATCAATTTTTTGATCATTTTCACTGTTAGGCCCAAGCTCAAAAAACAATTATAAATATCGAAATTTTGTCTTTTGCATCTGTGGGACCCTAAAGTGTGGGGCCTTAAAGTGTGAGGCCCTTTTCGGCCGAACGTGTTGAACATGCTGTCAAAACCATGCTGCTGCACCCTTAGAAAGGATGATTTGCAACCGATCCAGTTATCCAGCCTTAGTTGAAACTACAGCAGAGGGCCTCTGCGCACACCTAAGACGGCAAGCGCTACGGCAGCGACTGCTGTGGCGGCGCCTGCTGTCCACTGCCAATCAGCGCACGAGATCTTCGTCAAGTTGTGTTCGTCGTATCTCGCAAACGACTCGTCGATCTTTTGCTCGAGTTGCCCTTGGTAAACGCGGCTCTTTTCCTCGCCACCCATCTTGCGGATCGCCTGGAAGTGTTCAACGGATTCTCGTCGATAGCTTTCGTGCTTTTGTTTCAAGGTTTTAGGCTTAACGTACGGCTTGTCACCTCCACAGATCTGAAATTCGGGAAGGTGTAATCATTACGAAATGTCGCTTTACCGCACTGAAAACCTGGACTCGTATAAAAACCACCAATCGATGTCACCTTCAGTCATTTCTACTGTCAAAACCACCACAACAACAAATCATTAACACGATCAACATTGCCATAGTCATCGTTATCATCACTATCACTATTCGTGGGGCGTGGTGGTGCAGTGGGTATGTTCGTTGCCTTGCAGCTGGAGGGTTGCAGGTTCGAATCCACCTCAAGTCGCCGCGTAGGAACCTTGAGCAAGTCCTTCACTCGCAGTTGCTCAGCGCTTCGGCGTGAAACTCCGATGCAGTGTCCGCTCTGTAGTCGGGAGCGCCTCTGAGTAGGGAGCTTGAAGCGGCGTTATAGCAAGTGCACACACACACACACACACATACATACACACATACATACATACATACATACATACATGCATGCATGCATGCATACATACATACATACATACATACATACATACATACATACATACATACATACATACATACATACATACATACATACATACATACATACATACATACATACATACATACATACACAGCGGCGCCCGCAGACGTACGCACGTACGCAAGTGCGTACAGCGCGACGACTAAAAAAAATGTCATCAGTTTTTTCAGCGGATGGAAAAGGTGTGTTTTTTGGGGAAATTTTTGGTTGTTGACTAAAAAAAAGGTCATCAGTTTTTTCGGCGGATGGAAAAGGTGTGTTTTTGGGAAATTTTTTGCTGATGACTAAAAAAAAAAGGTCATCGCTTTTTTCGGCGACGAAATTTTTTCCCTGTTGCCCTCCATCGAAAATTTCTGTGCGTACAAGAAAAAAATCCTGCGGGCGCCGCTGTACATACATACATACATACACACACACATACATACATACATACATACATACACACATACATACATACATACATACATACATACATACATACATACATACATACATACATACATACATACATACATACATACATACATACATACATACATACATACATACATACATACATACGTATGTACGTACTGCATGCTGGGCAGAAAGTTCAGTAGCTGCTGTCGACTTAGATTGTAGCGACAAGGATGTTACTTGTCAACGCATGCTCATTGTTAAACTCAAAACCGTACTTTTTGCCATGCTAGAGTCGGGAGTGCTTCTGAGTAGTACCCTTGAAGAAGCGCTATATAACTTCATGAATAAATGAATGAATAAATAAATGAATGAATGAATGAATGAATGAATGAATGAATGTTCAGGCCTAACAAAACAACGCGAAAATACTTTAAAGGGAAAAAAGTGATAGACAAAGAGATGGACAAGCCGATCTCGAATGATAGACAGAAATACTGATGGTCAGGACTCAGACAGACGCACAAAATGAATGTGGAGAGGACGAACATGTTGCAGGCGAAAGACGGAGAGTGACAGGCTGACAGACAAACGAACCGAGACATGCAAACACAAAGACTTCTGTTTAGATCCATCGGTATACTCCTTTTCGAAAGCCTGATGACGGATAGTCCATATACATGTACGTACTAGATGTGTTACCCGGCGTTGCCCGGGAAATTTAGATTTTTCAACACTACTCCTCTGGGGATGCCCAGCGTTGACCGCTAAATTTAGGGTTTTCGGTAACCCTCCAACCCACCCCGCTTCCCCAAAAAGCCAAATACGACCCGTCCCTGAGGGGCGGGTTTGTGTGCTGATTGTGACCTAATACAATTA
Source organism: Lumbricus terrestris (assembly GCA_949752735.1). Classification (NCBI taxonomy): domain Eukaryota; kingdom Metazoa; phylum Annelida; class Clitellata; order Crassiclitellata; family Lumbricidae; genus Lumbricus; species Lumbricus terrestris. The sequence continues at coordinate 2,446,239 of OX457042.1, read as the reverse complement.
TTGCAGGTTGTCTGTTCTGTTAGTATACTTAATATTTCTGTGATCTGCGTTCTTTTGCATAATTGTAAACTGTAACCGGTTTCGGTTTGTCAAGCGGATTGTTGATAAACGTAAATTATTATTGGGTGTGACCGTGTGAATGATGTCATGCGGACTGTCGCCTCTTTACTATATGCGGCAAGATGGCTGCTGTAAGGATTAAAACGCTAAAAACTCTGGTTTTAAATTGAATTAAAAGATGAAAATAGTTGCGTTGACCTTATAATTTGGGGTAAGAATCAATTGGAAAGATTTTATTAAACCGACGCTCTGTCATTTCCGAGCCTTTTCTGTTACGAAGAGTCAAAATACATCCATACAAACAAACAAACCTATGGAAGGACAAACTTTCGGACTTATAATATAAGATACATTATGCATACATAATACTTAATCAATGTATAAATACATATATATATATATAATTATACATGCATAAGTATCTTATGCATGTATACATATAGACCTACATTAGACATATACATAATTATACATACATGTAGGCCTACAAAACATGTTTACATTGTATATGTAAAATTGCATATTTATACGTACATGTCATATACGTATAAATATGCAATTTTACATACACATTACTTATATTATATTATATATTTTATAGGCCTAATCGTTTCTCTGAAAAGCATATAAATAATCTGATTGGCAAATCGCAACCTGTTACATGTTGAAGCACATTTAAAGAGAATATACGAAACAAAGAGCTCTGGAGTACGTCAAAACTCGAAACGACCAACCATTATTTTGTGTTAGCCTACACCCCTCGCAGAGCAAGTTCTGCAGCAACTTGCAACAATGTCATGTATTTCAGACCCACCCTTCAGCACCAAACCTCACGTACCAGTCCACTGCACCCTCAAAATATCGTTTGCTATTCCTTAGCTCTTTCCGGACTTTGTCCGTTGGATTGGTGGCTCCATGCTCTTCACTATGATAAGCCATAGGTCCTATTATGCGGTAATCTGTCTCCAAAGCTCCAGCTGAACCAACCAGGACCGTCTGACCTCGAAATTACCAGACCCCTGATGCCAAACAGCAAGTCAAACATCGAGTCAACCAGCTCGAACTAATCATCAAGAGGTGCACAGGTTAGCGCACTGTATGTAATCAAGTCGTCGAAAAACTGGAGGTAGCAAAACATTTCGACGCTTTGTATTTATTATATAATACATTAACGCCATCTAAATTTAATTCAATTCAATTTTTATTGATCCCATAACCAAAAATAGACCGACAATGATACATTCACAAGAAGTGCGGTACAGCAGTGATTAATAATAATATTGTAGTTGACAATAATGTAAGCGTATACAATCATTACTGCATATCTTATATATCGTGACCTGACAATTATCTTCGCGTATGTCCATTTTTTTCAAAATCGAGTTTAGACTTGATTTTTAGGAAAAAATTATTTATCTTTCTTCACTGTTAACCGTTAGGAGATACGACAAGTCGTTTTAAAGATATTCAACGAAAACTACTTGTCGTATGTCCAATTTCAGTGTTGCATTTGTCGTATCTCCAGAGAAAGCTCGTTGCTGATTGGACGATAAGGAGATACGACATCATTACACTGCACTTCTTTGTATCATAGTGTCGTATGTCCAGGGAATAAAAACGTTCTTTTATTTAAAAAGGGTATTAAACTTGCGAAAATTGAAACGAACAAAGTCGCAAATGATTGTGTATTGCTTTCTTTTATTATTTGAATTTTTTCAAATTTTTTCTCGTCAGGATTACTTGCAATTGATTTAAATCTGTATGAAACAACATTTTTCAAAATTTCACAAAACCGTTCTAAATTTCAGTTTAATTTTAATGCAACATCCTTTAATTAATGTCGATGCTTTAATATGACGTCTTTGCCAGAAGTTCTATTGCACTGAATATCTTTTTTTGGCGTCCAAAATTGCGAAACTTCTACCTCGTTTTTCTCGGAATTCACAAAAGTGGACATACGCGAAGATAATTGTCAGGTCACGATATGGAGCAATAGGCGATATACCCGAATGGAGAGATTCCGCTAGACGGAGCCTATTGTCCAAAAACATTAAATACTCGATGATAAAAGTTAGCAAACAGATGCAATGAACTAAACTGTCTAAGCAATAAAGGATTGTTCGATCTACAATGAAGCAACCTCTGGTCCAGAGTCAATCCTACCTGACACCAGGCCATTAAATTTTCATTTTCGTTTGCCTATTTATGTCATCAACTAACTTTATCCATCTTTATTACCCACAAAACGACTTCGGTGATTCGAGGGTAGCCGACCGACTACGTCTGCGATTGTGCTATTAATAGGCCCTATAGGTCTGACACAAAAACAAACTACAGAATCACGACTAAAGAACGCATAATATATGATGTTATATTCAACGACGGAATTTTAAGTAATACCAATTTGGTGTAAATTTTTAAAAGTTGTAAATAAATCTAGATTTGTCGCCAATGAAAAAGGTACATGATGCCACGAGGACAATTGAAAGACGTTTCGCCTGTCGCTACAAGAAAAGTCTCTCTCTGCAGCTAGCGATAGCTATATATAGGCTATATATAGTTTGTCAAAATAGCGTAGCCTAATCCCGCACAGCGCAAGAACAATATCAGTGCCTAGGTCTAATGTTTCAGGATTAAAAATATGAATGATAATAGCGCAATTTAAGTTGCTTAAGGAAATTTGTTTGCTTATTTTCATTGCTAAGCCTAGATTTTAAAATAATTATAACGAATAATTTTTTCTTTTACAACTGTGTGGTCCATAAAGTGTGGGATCCATGTTCGGCCAAACGTGTTGAACATGCTGTCAAAACCGTGGTATTGTACTCTTAGAAAGGATGATGCAACGCCATTTGTAGCCGATCCAGCAATCCAACCTTAATTGAAACTACGGCAGGCGGGCTCTGCCTAAACCGGCAAGCGCTATGGCGGCGACTCCCGTAGTGATGCCTGCGACTCCCGTTGTGATGCCTGCGACTCCCGTTGGGATGCCTGCGACTCCCGTTGGGATGCCTGCGACTCCCGTTGTGATGCCTGCGACTCCCGTTGGGATGCCTGCGACTCCCGTTGTGATGCCTGCGACTCCCGTTGGGACGCTTGCGACTCCCGTTGGGATGCCTGCGACTCCCGTTGGGACGCTAGAGACTCCCGCTGTGATGCCTTCGAATCCCGTTGCGACTCCCTCTATGATGCCTGCGACTCCCGCTGTGATGCCTTCGACTCCCGTTGCGACTCCCTCTATGATGCCTGCGACTCCCGCTGTGACGCCTTCGACTCCCGTTGCGACTCCCTCTATGATGCCTGCGACTCCCATTCTGATGCCTTCGACTCCCGCTTGGACTAATGCGACTCCCTTTGGGTTTAATGCGACTCCCGTTGCGACGCCTGCGACTCCCGCTGCGACGCCTGCCGCCAACTTCCAACCAGCGCACGAGATCTTCGTCGAGTTGTGTTCGTCGTATCTCGCAAACGACTCGTCGATCTTTTGCTCGAGTTGCTCTTGGTAAACGCCGCTCATCTCTTCGCCACCCATCTTGCGGATCGCCTGGAAGCGTGCAACGGATTCTTGTCGAGAGAGTTCGTGCGTTCTTTTCAAGGTTCCAGGCTTAACGTACGGCATGCCATCTCCACAGATCTGAATTTGGGGTAGGTACAATTATTCAATTATTAGGCAATGTCGTTTTAGCGCAATGGAAACCTAGACGTATAATTATAAAGCCATCAATCAACGTCACCATCAACCGTCAAAACCATCACAACAATCATCACGAAAACAAGTCATCAACATTGCCACTACACCAACTTTCATCGTCAGAGCTGTCCATGTTTATGAATACTGCTTTATAAATACCTACCAGTTCCATGCGCGTTGTGTACAGATCCATAGCCCTTCTGAGTGCAGCCCGATTGTTCGCTTCTGTAGTCGCCTAAGCAAAGAAACATGCTATACTGCATCACACCGAATCCACACAACACCGCGCGCGCGCACACACACACACACACACAAATATATATATATATATATATATATATATATATATTAGGGGAGACCGGGTCGAAAGTAACACGGGTTGAATGCAACAAGCATCACTGCGCCAAAACTGAAGAGCGGGGGACCAGCGTATATCGATCAAAACGAAGATTCAGTCGAAAAACCAATGTGAACAAAATCCTATTCTTGGTTCAATTCTCTATATATTGGGAAATTTTTTTGAATGATTAATCATCAGGCATTAGAGATATAAGAAAACGTTTGACTTACATTTTATTGAATCTAACAGAAAATTGCTTGTAAACTGATATTTCGGCATATGAAGTTGAAAGATTCATATCTTTTTATCCGTTCAACTTTATCTCATGAAATGTTGGAATCATATTCTGGGTCCAAATCGCTAAATATTTGGAAAATTTGAGCGTGATATGCTATCAGGCATTAGAGATATAATGAAAAACAATTTGGCTTACTTTTTTTTGAATCACGGTGTATGTTACTAGAAACCCCAATGGATCTTTAAGCCGAATTTCAACTAGTCTTATGATAGTAGCTAAGACAGCCTAGACCATGTTGGTAGGCCTATGATTGCAGATATATACATAAAAAATTGAAGGCTTTTTAATTATTGCAGGGTAGAGTCCTTCCTCAAAGAATGAAGAATTACAAACGTATAGGTACAAGGGGTATGGAAACAATATAAGAGGGAGCAAACAGAATTATTGCTGGAATGAGTCCTGTCTCGCTCTGCTGCAGTGGAATTGAAAATCAAACTATTATAGGCCCCTACCGGCTTATAAAGAATCAGTCACGAAATGCCGGTACAGATTAAATTGAACCGAATGTTGCACACGGTAGAATTAGATGACGAAGAAGTTATTCTGAGAGCATAATATAGACTCTTATAGAGTGTGCTTCTTCCATTTACTTTGGTCTTTCACCCATAGACTTGAGAAAACTATTAATTTCTGTCGAACTCCACTGTCAACAATAACGTCAAAGAATTTCAGATTGCTTTGGCAACAAACAGGTGCAATCTATCATGGTAAGGATGACCCGTCAAAAGGGCGCCGACAAAAGGGCGCCGACAAAAGGGCGCCGCCAAAAGGGCGCCTGACAGAAGAGCGGCGCTCTTAAAAGAAATAATATCGCCAAAGATATTGCGGATGAAATAAATGATTTGAACAAGATAAGTGATCCACCACTACATATATGACTTTAATGTTTAACGAGATGTAGAAGGTAAGAAATTATTTGACAGATATAAAAAAGCAATGAGAAGTTGAAAAGTTGTTAAAACTAGGACTTTGGCGCAAAGTTAAAAATAGGAAGTTGATGAAAAGTAGCAACTTCGATATCTGTAGCCTATCCACCAACAAGTACAATGGCCTTCCCATTTTGCGATGCGATCTCCTCCATTTTAACGATTATAAACATGTAGTAGAGCTGCCCTGCTTCCTTTGCTTAGGCTATAAATGAAGCTCATATCACGTGATAACGAATTTTCCAACCTCTCATGTTACCGCTTTCTGCACTTGTTTTGTTTATTTTAGCACATCCTCCAGGTCCTCGGAGCATGTTGGGTATCAACAAACATCAGATATATATATATATATATATATATATATATATATATATATATATATATATATCTTATAGACGTCCTGACAAATACAATCTGCGCACTAGGCCTCATCCATTCGAATTAACCAATAAAAACAATAAAAACTTCATTACACGGATGCTGTATAAAAACGTTTACTAGGCTTTATTCGCTGCTCCTTTGTGCTTGTTAACTGTCGCGTTATGTCGACTGGTTTTTCAATAAAACGAATATTTACATCATGTGTGAAATAATTAAGTAGTAATAATTATTGCTCTTTGTCGCGTCGTCGTTGAGCTGCTTGTTTACTAATAATAATTGAATTGGAAAAAAATTTGAATTGAATAGGCTATAATATTATCACCTCTAGGCCGACACTTCATCGATACTATTTCTTTTAAGAGCGCCGGCTCTTATGTCGGCGCCCTTTTGTCGGGCGCCCTTTTGTCGGCGCCCTATTGTCCTGCGCCCTTTTGACGGGGTGCCCATGGTACGGGTTGACATGGAATATGTGAGCCTGAGATATTTTCGCCAGAAAAGGTTCTGCCTCATCCACAAGCATCAGAGAGGAAGGAAAGCAGAGCAGGCGCTAGGACGAGACATACAGCTATAGCCAATACAGACAGACACACTAAAGAAGCGGCCATTAGAACAAAAATGTAGTAAAAGTAGGTCTAAAAAGCACATATCTAACGCAGTCAGTGCCAAAGAAAAGTCCTATGCTGTCAGCGTCAATCAAAAATCGTGCGCTGTCAGTGCCAAAGAGAAGTCATCATTATGCTGTTAGGCCTACTGCCAAAGGAAAGTCAAGTGCAGCCAATGTCAAAGGACAATCAATTGCCATCAGTGGAGACGAAAGTCATGTGCTCTCAGTAGGGTAAGTGGGGACAAGTTGACAGGGTTAATCGTTTTTTGGCCTCTGATCATCCTCAATGATGCCAACAAAGTTGGGTTTTTTCCACAACGTTTTGATTGATAACACCTACATTCTAGCACAAAAATCAGGCATAAAAATATTTTCTAAGTTTGCTAAAAATGAACTTTAAAATTTTCTAAAAGTCAACCAACTTGCCCCTCTCCTGGGACAAGTTGGCTGCCTGCTTGGGGCAAGTTGGTTGACAATATATACAAACAATTTTTTTAAATTTAATAGTGAAAGTTGGTGAACTGTGGTTGTTTCAGTTTTAAAATATTTGGCATTAATAAATATGTCAGGAAAAATATTTAATCAGTAAATTAGCAAGGTATAAAACATTGCAGTGGCCTTGTTTCTTCGAAGTCTCAACAAAAGTCACAAACTGCCCCTGTGTTATTTAAGACATTCGGTCTTAATGAAGATGACACATAAATTTTATTAATAAAATAACAATGTCTAAAAATTGCAGTGTCCTTTGTTCTTAGAAGTCTCAGCATAAGTCGCAAATAAAGCTTCCACGTCCTTTGAAGGCTGCCATTTTAGTTGGTTGCATCCGCCAACTTGCCCCCGCCATCTTGCCCCCTCAGGGGCACTCAACAAAATCTGGGAGCTACGATTTGTACAGTGTGATTTGGAAAAACAAAATACATCAGTAACAACTCAAAATAAATGCTTAACAAAACAATCTACTTCCCAATTTTTTTGCATTCGTTGGAATTAAGATAAACGCTATTTTAGAACAGTAACATGTAGGTAGATAGGAAAGTTTATTTTAAAGAAAGAACGGTAGTCTAAGCACCTTGCCACGTTGTTGCCATTCCCCAAAAGGAAGATATTTGCCTTGTTCTTTATTGCACATCTTGTTAGACTGTTTTCCTGCCACGAATTATAGTTTTATAGCGCAACAATCATCTTGCCCCCGCCGTCAACTTGCCCCAAGATACCCAGAGGAAATTCAAGTACAGGAAATGTCAAATTGTAATTAATGAAACAGACCCCGAAAATAAGTACGCAAGGCTATCATGGTAGTAGGCCTAACTCTCCAGCCTGCAACGGAATCCCATAACATTCACGATGAAGATGCTGAGCTATCTGCGACGTTTGGTAAAGGCGGAGTATGGTGGTTTAGGTGCACTGCATGTGGCTATTGGGAACATAAAGCATGCGCTGATGCAGGTCGTCCGGGGTGCATATTACCATTCTCTAACCGATTTCGTAAGCCGGTCAGAGGAATAGAATGATTACATTGTGGAAGAAGCGAAGACCATAGGGGGGAGAAGGTAGTTGATGTTAGCAGTTATTGGTGAAGCTGTAGGCTATTAGCTTCACCAACAACTGCTAAAGAACCAACGGAAAAATCTTAAGAATCTAATGACGACACTAACCCTAATACTAAGCCTAACCGACCCTGAGGACGCAAAAATCTGAAGAATCTAATGACGACACTAACCCTAACACTAACCCTAACCGACCCTCACGACGCGAAACCTTACCCTATACGCGAACGACACCATGCTTAAATTTACCTATAAAGAGCCGTAAAGTGACACATAATTACCTGTCCAAATGTTCCTCCATACGTAGGGTAATTATTTGCAAGAAATTTGAAACGTTTTACTTTGCAATTCGTGTAAAATCGTGAGAGCCTGCCGACGCGCACGTGTTGTTGACAGTTTAGAAGGGATGGTCAGAAATTGTACTCCACAACCTTCTCCCCCCTATATGGTCTTCGCGTCTTCCACAATGTAATCATTGCATTCCTCTATAGCCGGCTTACGAAATCGGTTAGAGAATGTTAATAAGCGTCCGGGGTTACATGTTTGCGATCACTGCAAGTGACATAGCTAACCAAGACGCACCTATTTGGGCCAAAACCATTCACTAATCGCGACAGTAGGCCTAGCTCTGACCTCACTCGAGCATTGCAACAATATCTAAAAGTATTCAATTTCTTACTATCCCAAATAGTGTTACTTCTTACCCGGTTAGTGTTACATCTTACCCCGATGCTGGGGTCGAATGTAACACCCAGAGGGGCTCACTTTTTTGATGGTGTCAGCTGTATTTGGTGCACAAGCCACTTAATACTTTTCCATTATATAGCTAAGATGTTAGGCTATCGTTTGATGGAGGAATATTGCAATTGTCTTTCTTACAAATACCAAAAAACATGTAAAATTCGAAAAATTTTACATTCATCCCCGGTCTCCCCTACACAATGCATGGAGGACCCTATAAAATGTTCAGACACACATATGCATACACGCCTACATGCACAAAGGCATACACAGTACACACGTGCATAATGCTACTGTGGTTCTTGTGCATGCCCTTGCCACTAGTGGAATAATAATTATTATTGATCAGTGCAGTTCGGTACTTATAGATCCGCCACTTGGACTAATTGGGCGCCTTGTTCTTCACTCAGCTACTCGTCTCATTAGCTCATTTGGCTGCATATCTAAATATGCTCTTGTGACCTTGTCTATGCCTATAGGCGTGACGTTCTTCACTGGCTTCCCGTTTCTCAGCGCATGTCCTACCGAGTTAATTGCTGCACTTGATTGACTAGTTGACAACCCTTTGTGACTGCGCTCCATCATAATTGTCTGATCTTTGTCGACCTACTACGCCAGAAAGGGTTGTTGTATTATCGCATCTACATGTACAATGCACTGACCTTCAAATGGCAACAGGGTCCTAATCCTCTTTAGGCTCTTTTAAGTTGCTTAAAAGAAACAATCTCTTAAACCATGCTAGCAACAAAATTTTATTAGTATGGAGCCAAGTTAGGAACAACTTGAATAATAATAATAATAATAAGCAAAGAATTGCATAGGCGCTTATTATCTAGTCGTAGTGCCTGTGTGTGCTTGACACTGCTTGTGTATAAGTAAGTGTATTTTGTTTAAAATTGTATCACTATAATTTTCCCCTACTTAACTTTTTCTTAGCCCTGTCAAATGATGACGGGTGGCCAGTCGTCTCCCTCGCCGTCTGTCCCCCCGCCCCACTGGCATTTTCCAGTGAGTGCATATACTCATAAAAGCTCAGTTGGTTAGTGCATGTTTCTTGTACAAAGCCTCCGTGTTGACAGTCGAATTTCATTTGGGAAAACGCAAAGAGAACAGTTTCTGCCTACCTCGAACACAGACTTTGGCTCTGGCAACACATTGCCATTGAAGATTTTCATATATCCCTACAACATAAACGGTTTCTTTAATTAACAGAAACTTGTTCGATTAATTATTGTGCATTTACAAAGTCTGCTGACCAATAATCAATCGATGGCACTGAGTAATAATATTATTGTGAGTGAATGACTTGCTAGAGGTTCTTATACAGAAACCGACTCAGAGTAGGCTAGAATTCGTACTCTCCGCGCAACTAGCCACCTATTGTAGCATGCATGCTGATGGTTAGCGTGTACCAGACGATACCATTAACACTCGTTCAGTAACTGGCAAGAGATATTAAATCCCATAAAAGTTGGTTGGCAACGTGATGAAAGTTACCCTAGAATTACGAAGTCTCAACAAGTCACCGACGCTTTAGCACTTTTATGCTTCAATTAGCAGAAACCAGGTCATCTGTCAGTAAAACGCTCCATATATCGATTATCCTTTACTTTATCTCTTGTATACTGCTGACATTCCATCCATATTCTCTAAACACTTGGCAACTGGTCACCTCTATGCTGATTATGCGCAGGCACTAGTCTTGTTCACGGTCCATCATCCTCTCAGTTTCTTCTTGCTGCCCGCGTAGATGCTCTTTCTCGAGACTTGCAGCTTTGGATGTCTTCCAACCGGCTCTCTCTGAATCCAAATAAGACGCAGCTCATTTGGCTCGGCACTCGCCAACAGCTTTTTAAGCTTGATTTGGCCCTTCTTAAAGAGAGATTTCCCTACTTTACGTTCTAATCAAGTACGTGTTCGAGACCTTGGAGTAGTTCTGGACAGCAGGGGCGGATCCAGGGGGGGGCCAATCCGGCCAAGGCCCCCCCATTTAAAAATTGCATGGGACGTGGCCCTCCCCCCATTCGGTTTCAACAAGCCATTAAATAAATGTAGTGGGAGAGAAAAACAGGACATGAGGCCCACCCCTATTAAAAAATCGCACGGGACTTGGCCCCCCCGTCGATTCAGCGGTGGATGTTTCCCGAAAAATTGGTCAATGACTAAAAAGAAAAAAAAAGAAAAAAAGTCATCAGTTTTTTCGGCGGATGAAATGGGCTTTTTTTCCACGGAAAATTGGCCGATGACTAAAAAAATTTTCTCCTGTCTCACAAGACCAAAATTTTTTGCCCCCCCCTTAGAAAATTCCTGTATCCGCCCTTGCTGGACAGCATGCTTACCTTTGCTCCACACATTGCCAGTCTCACTCGCTCTTCCTACTTTCATCTCAGGCGGCTTAGGGCAATCCGTCGCTCCGTCTCCTCCCCTGTCTTTACTTCAATCGTTCATGCCTTCGTCTGTTCCCGAATTGACTATTGTAATTCGCTACTGGTTGGCCTTCCAAAAGTTTGTCTCTCCCCTCTTCAGTCTGTCCTAAACTCTGCGGCCAGACTAATAGCCCGGCTTCCTCGCTATTCACACATCTCTGCTTTTATGTTTGACCATCTTCATTGGCTTCCCCTTATTGCTCGGATACAACTCAAGGTTCTGACATTAATCTGCCGGTCATATACTGGCCGAGCTCCCATGTACCTCTGTGACCTCATCCATCTGCCAACCTCGGCCACTTCTCTTCGCCCGCTACGCTCCTTAGATCGGCATGATCTCTTCGTCCCGCCAGCTAGGACTGCCTTAGCTAAAATGCGTGCCTTTGCTCTCATTGGCCCGGCATTGTGGAACCAGCTTCCTCCTTCAACGCGTTCCTCCATATTAACTGGTGGGCCTAATGCCTCTTTTCGGTGTCTCAAGACTACTTTTTTCTCTCTTGGTCTAACGTACTGGGAGCGTCTCTGATTGGTGTGCACTGTGAGATGCGCTTTATAAATTTATAAATACAATACAATACAAGAAATGTCTTGTGCTTATATATGGAGTAGAGTAGTAGACCAACGCGATGTCTTTGATAGATGACTTCATATGACATGTTCGGGGGCTTTGTGCCTACACTCAAGTAGATGACGAGGCCAACTTATAATGTAATATAGTATAAAATATTTTAAACTGTTTATTTAATTAATAAACTGAAATGATTCACAACAATATGCAACGTAATGGAACACAATGTACATGGTTGCCGGCCATGTTGGCCGGTGATTCGGCTCTGAGTTGCTACGGCAAATTATGTGTTTGAGGCTAAAGTTGGTCGAAAATTTCCTGATATTTGGATGTCATCTGAAGTCGAGACTGCGTTTTGGCCATTTTCGACTCTGATTCGTGCATGATTGAACGGGAATTCACATCGCAAGTTCTCCGTTATGGACCTCATCACCGACGACCACCATTGGACGGGTCCATTTCTTACAACCATCAAGGGATGTCAGGTTGGCCACAACACCATCGCCGCCACCTTGCGAATGATTTCCGCTCTCGCATGCATGGATGGGACGAGAGAGAGAGCTTGGACGCTGCATCAACTGTCATCAAGCGAGGACCGAGACGAAGTGGTGCTACATGTAAGTGAGTTGCATCTGCTCCGCCCGTCGCTCGTGATGCTTCTCGGCCTCAGGGACTTCAAATTCGGACTCTAAACATCGGACGAGAAACCGTCGACTGGACTCTATGTGCTCATCGGAGTTTGTCGCTGGGAACTGTCTTAATTTTCGATCATCGTACGCCTTCAGATGACTTTGTTTGCCGTGGCTGTTACACCGCAGAGCAGAGTTGTGGGTCGGGCGCCGTTGTTGGCTGCCAGTTCCTAATTTTGTTTCTATGGCCTATTGATAGTTTTTTAAAACTAGCATTTAAGTTGATTTAACATCATCAATAACAGTTAGGCGCCTGTTCATGGCTGCCGTAGGCGCCTGTTCATGGCTGCCGTAGGCGCCTGTTCATGGCTGCCGTAGGCGCCTGTTCATGGCTGCCGTAGGCGCCTGTTATGCTGGCGCTACTGTATCTTATCTTATTTCTTTGCATTATTAATACTATACTTTATTATTATTTCTGTGTTTTATTTTACATTTTTGACATGTAATGCGTGTGCGCTTGTCATATGCAAATAAAGGCTACTTACTTACTTACTTACTTACTTAATAGGACCATATAAGAATTTTATAAATGCAATAAGATTAAAGCACTAGTATATTGTACTGTAGGCCTAATATAATCAATACAATATGACATTATTCAGTCAGTAACAATTATTAGTAGAATACACGTACAGCAAAAATAATTAGGTCGATGAATATAAATGGATGTAAAGTTATGCTATAAAATATGTACCATGTTCAGTTGAGTCAATTTTAACAATAATTGTACGAGGACCAATTTCAAAGAAAGCTCGTCTACAGAAGGGGTACATAAAAGCAGAATCCTGAAACATTTACTTTGAAATATTCAAAGAGGTCCTTTCCAGTGATTTTCGTTCCGTTGAATTTCTTGACCACGAGGTTTGCTGGAGCGAGTAGAGAGCTCACGAACTGCTGAACGTGCAGCTTAAAGTCGTCTTCGATGTCTAAACAAGCGCAAAACGAAGTCCTATAGCAGGGCTGGACGCATCGGCGGAGTTTGGTTTCCGTTCTTGGAAGGGCTAACTTATGAGTCTGCGCCTTCTTGGGGGGGGCTAAGCCCGGGAAAATATACCGTTTACACGGTAAAAAAACCTGAATCCGGGTCTTATTGAGGGGTTTAGCCCCCCTAGCTCCTGATAAACTCCGCCCATGGCTGGACGTAGTCCAAATGGCGCCTGCGGCCCCATGCAAAGCACACATTTGGTGCCCTGCGATCTAATTCCTCATCGCACGTCACAACTCAATGATCACATCGTGTCGATAGATTCATGTAGTGCCAGTTATGACTGTTAACAGGCATTCTCGGCACGGAAATGGGGGGGGTAAAATGCCTTTAAAGAATGAGAGACTAGTGAAGAAAAACAAAGAATTAGTTCAGCCCTTATATATTTAGAGTGGAAAGTATTTCCAAACGGAAGACCCCAAACGGAAGACCAACCACAGTAAACACCTGATGTTGAACAAGAGCGGTCCTAGTCCGAAATATGTGCCAACATTTTCGACCGATTGAAATTGAAGAGGATTGAAATTGTGTTAAGTCTCTGTCTTGAATCCCGTAGAAGTGAGTTTCAGTAGTCTAGGAGGTAACAGACAAATTAATTAAGCAGAGAGAGGGAGAGAGAGAGAGAGAGAGAGAGAGAGAGAGAGAGAGAGAGAGAGAGAGAGAGAGAGAGAGAGAGAGAGAGAGAGAGAGAGAGAGAGAGAGAGAGCGCCTGACGGCTCTAAGCCGCCTCAGTTAAAAGATGCAGGAGCGGTTCAGGTTAGATACGTGCTCGTTAATGTGAGAGAAGAGTCAGGCGTGGCGCTCAGGTTAGGGCACTCGAAGAATATGTATAGACTGATTTTTTCAGTCAGTAATAATTATAATAATTATTATTGAAAGTCAAGATTAGCCAGCTGTTGTCTATATTTATGGTCTCAAACCGAATAAACTGAGTCTTTGCGCCGTTTAGGCAGAGTCGGCAATAGACGACATCCAATAGTGAAGACCAGAAATAAGGCAAGCAATGAAACCAATAAGACAACCAACAAGACCATTGATGGACCATGTAGGAAAGCCTGAGCATCATCTGCACAAAGACGGCCATTTGCCCGTGGGTTTTTAAAAAATAAAAACGGTAACGGTAGGCTACATCAGCAGTAAAAAACGTGCGGAGGTTGAGACGCCAAGCAGTACCGAGCTCGGGGAACTTCAAACTTGACCTCATCTCAGTCGATCGGCCCGGAGTCTCCAAGGGCAATCAACTGCGAGCGGTCAATAAGGTAGGATATCAGCCAATGAAAGGAATACCAGACAGCGACTGGATAACAGTTGTAATCAACAAAATCTCGTGGTACAGCAAGCATATCAAAAGCAGTAGAGGCATTCAAAGTCCTAAGAAGGAGAGATTAAACTGGTCCATGGCTACAACTTAATATGACAGAAGGGAAAAAGACCGGTTTCTATGCAGTTGTTGGCCTATGCTTCTGAATCCAGATTGGGCTGGTCCCAGGAACCCAGCATGCTTAAAACAATGAAGAAACTGCAGTGGAATTAGTCTCCCAATTGTCTTCGAGAGGAAACAAAGACGCATGGGGAATTGGTCGGTCGGTAGTTTTGACAATTATTGACAGGCATTTTGGTTCAATGGTTAACATTTACACTCATGCAATTATATGTAAGTACTTTTTGTTATAAAAACATAATGTTACAGAATATATTAAATCAACGCACCATAATATAAATCAACATAGCATAGTTACCTGTATCACAGTTCGACAGTATAACATAGTGCAGCATAGTAAACAATTATTTGTAGCAATAGGGCCTAAAGCATTAGTGAAATATGAAAATACAATAGTATAACATAGTGCCACAAAACATAATAATAACGACATCAGCAACATGGCAACATTATCGAGACACAATAAAGACCCAAATGAACGCATCCGTTCACAGAGACTGACCAGAGAGGCGACCATCGAAATGTTGATTCGTGGCGACCTTTTTTCCAGGGTGAGGCAGCAGACAGCAACCGATCTTCGCAAAGCAGGAACGCAGACTCTGTCTTGGCTGCGTCAGATCTGCATGCTGGTCCACTGTTGTCTGAAACATACGTCATTAATTTCGATAGCAGGAAAATTACAACTTTACCGTTATCAATGATGATAATAATAATAATAATATTAATAATAATAATAATAATAATAATAATAATAATAATAATAACAACAGTTTTGGTCGCGTCGCCAGGCACGCTGCCATCATCGATCTCATCCACCGGAGCCTCATCAGAGCCGGTGTCACGATATAGAGTATCCCCCGTATTAATTGTATCCCCCCAAAATTAAAAAAGTCGAAAAAACCGCTTCCGCGTGTAGTTTTTTTGCAAATTAATTTTCATCTGCTTTGTTTTGAACAATGACACTAACTGGTATGTTTTTTCCGACTAGATAATTTGTTTTGCCCTGTTTTTAGAGCACTTAAAACATTAAAAACACTTAAAAACACTCAGAGTCACTGAATAAATTCGAGTTGCCTTTATCTGAGCATTGCCTAGTACACTTAAAACAATTAGAGTTACTTAAAATTTTGATTACAGCATAAATATTTTTATTATGCGCCTTTTTTCAAAAATGGAGATAGAATGGTTTATCCCCCCGGATAGTATAGACCGGTTAATTCCATCCGGTGGGATAGACTAATTCATCCCCCCGGATAGCTTTCAGGGGGGATACTCCGTTTCATGACACCGGCTTTCCAGCGGTCAAAGAACCACGGGGTATGCTGCGTTCGGACGGAAGGAGACCGGAAAGCGGGTCGTTGTCTCGTATGGGATGCCACTGTGGTCGACACCCTTGCGCCCTCCTATCTGCAGGCAACGGCTGTCACTGCAGCAGCAGCAGAACTAGCAGATAAATAAAAGGAACACAAATATTTGTCGTTCACAGCTACACATGTCTTCATTCCGCTGGCCATGGAGACGCTAGGTCCCATCATATTCTAGAGGAATTGATTTGTTAACTGATTTAGGTCGTCACCTGTCGCAGGCGTCGGACGATCTGAGGGAGACGTCCTTCCTCTTCCAAAGACTATCAATTACTATTCAGCGCTTTAACGCTGTGGCCTTCACGGGCTCTTTCGTTAATCCGATGCCCGCTTTGGAAAAGGGGTAGCCTTTCAATAGCAATAGCATGACAATAATAATAATAATAATAATGAGGCACTTTCGACGATCAAGACAACGAAGAGTAGGGTCATTCTGGACTAGTTTTTAACCAATAGTTAGTAATGAAGTCCCTGAGGGATCCTAAATACCTCGGGGCAAAAAAAAAAAAAAAAAAAAAAAAAAAAAATAATAATAATAATAATAATAATAATTATCATTATCCTATTTTAAAGTCCTCCCATTTTTTCATAACGATAAAGTGCTCATTCTCATTGATTTTAGTAAAACGCGATTTTTTCTAAATATACGAATCATATTGCTTTGAAATTTTGCAACATGTCTTGTAATATACTAATCTACTAATATCCAGGTTTACTCCAAAAAATATATCTTAACAGCAAATATAACTATTTGATGAGAGTAGATTAGAAATCTAAAGTGCTCACGAGCGTCGAACATAATAATCGCTTTCGCTTTCATACCTATTGACTCCTCTTCTTATACTTTCTCCCACACAAGGGCGACATATTAGCCGTTATACGCTAACGTAACGCTTAAGCACTCACCAGTGTCGCCCTAATCGCGATTGTAATTCTACATAACATTGTATCCATTATAAACTACGTCCGTCAGGCTCCATGTCTGTTGGGCTGTCCTGCTGCTAACTGTCCGTCTGCGTGTGTTCGTCTATTTATGCCTGTACGTGTGCCCGTTCAACAGACTGACTGACTAACCATCCTTCTGTGTTTCTGTCCCGCTGTTTGTCTGTGTGTATGTCCGTTGGTCAATGCGTCTGTCTACCTGTCCTTCTGCGTATCTGTCCCCCTGTCTGTCTGTGCGTATGTCCGTTTGTCAGTCCATCTGTCCTTCTGTGTGTCTGTGTCGCTGTCTGTCTGTTCGTATGTCCGTTTGTCAGTCCATCTGTCCTTCTGCGTGTCTGTGTCGCTGTCTGTCTGTTCGTATGTCCGTTTGTCAGTCTACCTGTCCTTCTGTGTGTCTGTGTCGCTATCTGTCTGTTCGTATGTCCGCTTGTCAGTCCATATGTCCTTCTGTGTGTCTGTCCCGCTGTCTGTCTGTTCATATGTCCGTTTGTCGGTCCATCTGTCCTTCTGTGTGTCTGTGTCGCTGTCTGTCTGTTCGTATGTCCGTTTGTCAGTCCATCTGTCCTTCTGTGTGTCTGTCCCGCTGTCTGTCTGTTCGTATGTCCGTTTGTCAGTCCATCTGTCCTTCTGTGTGTCTGTCCCGCTGTCTGTCTCTTCGTATGTCCGTTTGTCAGTCCATCTGTCCTTCTGTGTGTCTGTGTCGCTGTCTGTTTCTTCTGTTCGTATGTCCGCTTGTCAGTCCATCTGTCCTTCTGTGTGTCTGTCCCGCTGTCTGTCTGTTCGTATGTCCGTTTGTCAGTCCATCTGTCCTTCTGTGTGTCTGTCCCGCTGTCTGTCTGTTCGTATGTCCGTTTGTCAGTCCATCTGTCCTTCTGCGTGTCTGTCCCGCTGTCTGTCTGTTCGTATGTCCGTTTGTCAGTCCATCTGCCCTTCTGTGTGTCTGTCCCGCTGTCTGTCTGTTCGTATGTCCGTTTGTCAGTCCATATGTCCTTCTGTGTGTCTGTCCCGCTGTCTGTCTGTTCGTATGTCCGTTTGTCAGTCCATCTGTCCTTCTGCGTGTCTGTCCCGCTGTCTGTCTGTTCGTATGTCCGTTTGTCAGACCATCTGTCCTTCTGCGTGTCTGTGTCGCTGTCTGTCTGTTCGTATGTCCGTTTGTCAGTCCATCTGTCCTTCTGTGTGTCTGTCACGCTGTCTGTCTGTTCGTATGTCCGTTTGTCAGTCCATCTGTCCTTCTCTGTGTCTGTCCCGCTGTCTGTCTGTTCGTATGTCCGTTTGTCAGTCCATCTGTCCTTCTGCGTGTCTGTGTCGCTGTCTGTCTGTTCGTATGTCCGTTTGTCAGTCCATCTGTCCTTCTGTGTGTCTGTCACGCTGTCTGTCTGTTCGTATGTCCGTTTGTCAGTCCATCTGTCCTTCTCTGTGTCTGTGTCGCTATCTGTCTGTTCGTATGTCCGTTTGTCAGTCCATCTGTCCTTCTGTGTGTCTGTGTCGCTGTCTGTTTGTTCTGTTCGTATGTCCGCTTGTCAGTCCATCTGTCCTTCTGTGTGTCTGTCCCGCTGTCTGTCTGTTCGTATGTCCGTTTGTCAGTCCATCTGTCCTTCTGTGTGTCTGTCCCGCTGTCTGTCTGTTCGTATGTCCGTTTGTCAGTCCATCTGTCCTTCTGCGTGTCTGTCCCGCTGTCTGTCTCTTCGTATGTCCGTTTGTCAGTCCATCTGCCCTTCTGTGTGTCTGTCCCGCTGTCTGTCTATTCGTATGTCCGTTTGTCAGTCTATCTGTCCTTCTGTTTGTATGTGTCGCTATCTGTCTGTTCGTATGTCCGTTTGTCAGTCCATATGTCCTTCTGTGTGTCTGTCCCGCTGTCTGTCTGTTCGTATGTCCGTTTGTCAGTCCATATGTCCTTCTGTGTGTCTGTCCCGCTGTCTGTCTGTTCGTATGTCCGTTTGTCAGTCCATCTGTCCTTCTGCGTGTCTGTCCCGCTGTCTGTCTGTTCGTATGTCCGTTTGTCAGTCCATCTGTCCTTCTGTGTGTCTGTCCCGCTGTCTGTCTGTTCGTATGTCCGTTTGTCAGTCCATCTGTCCTTCTGTGTATCTGTGTCGCTATCTGTCTGTTCGTATGTCCGTTTGTCAGTCCATCTGTCCTTCTGTGTGTCTGTCCCGCTGTCTGTCTGTTCGTATGTCCGTTCGTCAGTCCATCTGTCCTTCTGTGTGTCTGTCCCGCTGTCTGTCTGTTCGTATGTCCGTTTGTTAGTCCATCTGTCCTTCTGTGTGTCTGTGTCGCTGTCTGTCTGTTCGCATGTCCGTTTGTCAGTCCATCTGTCCTTCTGTGTGTCTGTCCTGCTGTCTGTCTGTTCGTATGTCCGTTTGTCAGTCCATCTGTCCACCTGTCCTTCTCTGTGTCCGTCCCGCTGTCTGTTTGTTGGTCAGTACAACTGTCCTTCTGTGTGTCTGTGTCGCTGTCTGTCTGTTCGTATGTCCGTTTGTCAGTCCTTCTGTATGTCTGTCCCGCTGTCTGTTTGTGTGTATGTCCGCTGATCAATCCCTCTGTGCGTGTCTGTCCCGCTGTCTGTCTGTGCGTATGTCTGTTGGTCAATGCGTCTGTCTACCTGTCCTTCTGCGTATCTGTCCCCCTGTCTGTCTGTGCGTATGTCCGTTGGTCAATGCGTCTATCTACCTGTCCTTCTGCGTGTCTCTCACGCTGTCTGTCTGTGCATATGTCCGTTGGTCAATGCGTCTGCTTGCATGTCCTTCTGCGTGTCTGTGTCGCTATCTGTCTGTTCGTATGTCCGTTTGTCAGTCCATATGTCCTTCTGTGTGTCTGTCCCACTGTCTGTCTGTTCGTATGTCCGTTTGTCAGTCCATCTGTGCTTCTGTGTGTCTGTGTCGCTGTCTGTCTGTTCGTATGTCCGTTTGTCAGTCCATCTGTCCTTCTGTGTGTCTGTCCCGCTGTCTGTCTGTTCGTATGTCCGTTTGTCAGTCCATCTGTCCTTCTGTGTGTCTGTCCCGCTGTCTGTCTGTTCGTATGTCCGTTTGTCAGTCCATCTGTCCTTCTGTGTGTCTGTGTCGCTGTCTGTTTGTTCTGTTCGTATGTCCGCTTGTCAGTCCATCTGTCCTTCTGTGTTTCTGTCCCGCTGTCTGTCTGTTCGTATGTCCGTTTGTCAGTCCATCTGTCCTTCTGTGTGTCTGTCCCGCTGTCTGTCTGTTCGTATGTCCGTTTGTCAGTCCTTCTGTGTGTCTGTCCCGCTGTCTGTCTGTTCGTATGTCCGTTTGTCAGTCCATCTGCCCTTCTGTGTGTCTGTCCCGCTGTCTGTCTGTTCGTATGTCCGTTTGTCAGTCCATCTGTCCTTCTGTGTGTCTGTCCCGCTGTCTGTCTGTTCGTATGTCCGTTTGTCAGTCCATCTGTCCTTCTGCGTGTCTGTCCCGCTGTCTGTCTGTTCGTATGTCCGTTTGTCAGTCCATCTGTCCTTCTGCGTGTCTGTGTCGCTGTCTGTCTGTTCGTATGTCCGTTTGTCAGTCCATCTGTCCTTCTGTGTGTCTGTCACGCTGTCTGTCTGTTCGTATGTCCGTTTGTCAGTCCATCTGTCCTTCTGTGTGTCTGTGTCGCTATCTGTCTGTTCGTATGTCCGTTTGTCAGTCCATATGTCCTTCTGTGTGTCTGTCCCGCTGTCTGTCTGTTGGTATGTCCGTTTGTCAGTCCATATGTCCTTCTGTGTGTCTGTCCCGCTGTCTGTCTATTCGTATGTCCGTTTGTCAGTCCATCTGTCCTTCTGTGTGTCTGTGTCGCTGTCTGTTTGTTCGTATGTCCGTTTGTCAGTCCATCTGTCCTTCTGTGTGTCTGTCCCGCTGTCTGTCTGTTCGTATGTCCGTTTGTCAGTCCATCTGTCCTTCTGTGTGTCTGTCCCGCTGTCTGTCTGTTCGTATGTCCGTTTGTCAGTCCATCTGTCCTTCTGCGTGTCTGTCCCGCTGTCTGTCTGTTCGTATGTCCGTTTGTCAGTCCATCTGTCCTTCTGCGTGTCTGTGTCGCTGTCTGTCTGTTCGTATGTCCGTTTGTCAGTCCATCTGTCCTTCTGTGTGTCTGTCACGCTGTCTGTCTGTTCGTATGTCCGTTTGTCAGTCCATCTGTCCTTCTGTGTGTCTGTGTCGCTGTCTGTCTGTTCGTATGTCCGTTTGTCAGTCCATCTGTCCTTCTGTGTGTCTGTCCCGCTGTCTGTCTGTTCGTATGTCCGTTTGTCAGTCTATCTGTCCTTCTGTGTGTCTGTGTCGCTATCTGTCTGTTCGTATGTCCGTTTGTCAGTCCATATGTCCTTCTGTGTGTCTGTCCCGCTGTCTGTCTGTTCATATGTCCGTTTGTCAGTCCATCTGTTCTTCTGTGTGTCTGTGTCGCTGTCTGTCTGTTCGTATGTCCGTTTGTCAGTCCATATGTCCTTCTGTGTGTCTGTCCCGCTGTCTGTCTGTTCGTATGTCCGTTTGTCAGTCCATCTGTCCTTCTGTGTGTCTGTCCCGCTGTCTGTCTGTTCGTATGTCCGTTTGTCAGTCCATCTGTCCTTCTGTGTGTCTGTGTCGCTGTCTTTTTGTTCTGTTCGTATGTCCGCTTGTCTGTCTGTGTGCCTGCCCCTGTCTATGTCTGATCGTTAATATGTTGGTCTGTCAGCCTGTCAAGTAGGCTAGACATTTGGATGTCTGGCCGTGAAGTAATAATTATTTGCAGAAGAATGGCAGGAGATAACCATTAGGGCTACAAGATGCGTCGTCCTTCTCGCGATATAAAGGCGCTTATTATTCCAATACTGGACTCACGTCAAACTCTTCACTTCGTGTAGACTTAATAATGATTTCAAACACAAATACTGTCATTGGAAGCCTTCTTCAACTTCATTGAACTGTTGAACGGCACGAGTTTACTTTTAAGGCCGAATGTTCGTCTCTATATCTGCCCTTCCCTTTCTCTCTCTCTCTCTCTCTCTCTCTCTCTCTCTCTCTCTCTCTCTCTCTCTCTCTCTCTCTCTGCCCTTCGCTGTTTATGGCCGTTTTATCATCTGCATGTTTGCTCTTGTCTCTGCAGTCTATGCGTTCAAGAAATTTTGCGTAAGGGTGTGTCGGGCTGTCTGCACGTTTGTCTGTTGGTTTATCCGCCTGCCAAATTGTCGGTCTGAGTGTTTGTCCCTCTGTCTGTCTGCTCATAAGTCTGGCTGTCAGGCTGTCCGCCTGCCAATCTGTATAACCGTCGCCCTTCCTTCTCCATGTCTAGGTGTAAGTCTGTTGATCTGTCCTCCTGCCTTCCTGTCTGTCCTCCTGCCTCCCGGTCTGTCCGTCTGCTTGCTTCTCTCTATCTAGGCGTAAGTCTCTTGGTCTGTCCTTCTGCGTGCTTCTCTGTCTTTGCGTCTATCAGTCTCTTTTCGTCCATGTCTGCTGCATGTGTGACTTCCCGTTGGCCATTGCCATTAGGGTAACAGTAGGTGATAGAGGAATAGAAACGACTTCAAACCCCCTGTGTGTTGCATTGATGTATACTTGAGTTGACTCTCGGCCACCTAAATACTAAGTGAACCCCGCATGGCTTCACCCAGCCCCTACCATCGAAGCGCACATCAAACATATCTTATTCTATCCATGTGTCCGCCTATTACACACCACCGTTATGACACACCACCGTTATGGAAGGCCCTGAAATTGGATTAACAAGTATGTTCTCAGTTAATGAGCGTTTTTTATTACTATTAATATTCGAAAGACTCTCGTCGTCGTGTAGCATCCATGCAAGGTGCCGACGACTGTAAAAAATTATATACAATGCAGTTAAAAACAAAGAATTCATTGAGTAGGCCTACAATGCAGTTAAAAACAATGAGCACCAATTAAAGGCATCAAAATAGTGCACGGTCTTCAATGTCACTAATCTTTGTTATTTAACAGCATGATAATTATAATTTCGTAAATAATTTCTGTTTTTTGTATTGTGATAAGATGGTCTTTAAGGCCAATAATAAAAATTTCCAGTCATTATGAAACACACAAAATAAGGAAATTTAAATGTAAATGTAAAAGGGTGAACTATTAATCAACTTGCCATCTTAATTTAGTTTTTAAACTATAATACAGCATCGGCTAAAAGTTAACAACATTTGTACTTGTGAAGTGAGATTTTATAAGAAATTTGTATAATTAAATCTCTCTCATTGAATGCAATCACCAATCATTATAGATATACATTGTACAAACAGAAGTTGAAAATGTCAGTTCTCTGTCATATAGGTCCATTATAAACATGACTATGTCAGTCCTGTAATTCAACATGATATACTTAATCTATAACTTTCTATTTCTAATACAGCATATTGTTGCTTATTATTGCAATGTTGACATGAGATTCTTATTCAAGTTATAAATGTTTACATTATAATAGTGATAGCTAGGTATAAGGAAAGAACATTAACCTTAATATAATAGGCTACATTCAAACGCTTAAAACGAAAATAGTTTTAAAAATTATAAAACATTAATAGTATTAGTAACATATAACAGTCCAACCGCCTTCAAACTCAACGCAAGGCCTTTCCTGAGCTTCATTGCACAGGATTCACAGGAGAAAAACAATAAGGCCGTACGTTTGTCTTCTCCACATTTCTACAGGGCCTATTATGTCTTTCTGATTTTCCGTCTGTTTGCCTAGATCATTCAACCGGTGCAGAATAATTATTTTTCATCAATCCATCTTCTTATTTGTCACAAATCCTTTTCATCAATAATTTACGGAAAAAACAGCGTGTATTAGGGCTTTTACTATTTTAAGCAGAAACATTTTTATCAATTCATATTTTATTTAAAGAATTAGTGTCCAACTGTCCATCCAGCTAGTTCAAAGTTTCATCGGTAAATCTTCTCATCGATTCCACTTAAATTTAAGTAGAAATTAACTTACCAAATCGACAATTATATTGCAAAAATTCTTTTCACCTATCCAAGCGATTAACGACCAACGCTAAAACCCATGCGATGGCGAATAATTTATAATGCTAAAGCGATAGATTGCCTAAAACCTGTAGCTCAACATACTGTTTCAGAACCCGAATGACCAATAACAACATTAAGGGCTTAGCTGCCAAATAAAAATGTTAATGTCCACCTTCAACTAAATCAATTTGACTTAGTCTCCTGCAGTGCAATGGACTTCAAGTGATAAGCTTTTTAAATTGGCATCATTAAACATCATCTTCTCTGCTGACTTTATTTGTCACTTGCACCCTAAGTTATAAAGCAACGATGATAGACCAATAGCTATCGAGACTGATGTTAAAGATCCTCCTATAAAAAATAAAATGCTACATTAACATGCACATTTGAAAACACAAGACTTCTTGACAAAGTCCAGCTGCAAAACTCGAAAGTCAATAAAGTGGTGGCAGCCGATTGACTCATTGCAAAACTTGCTGCATTCTTCTATCAGCACGGCGCATTTCATTGGCCTTGTCATTGATGATTTTTGTGCGAATAGACTGCCATGGCTGAGTGTATTGTGGATGGAGTTCCTTAAATTTCTCAATGACCACTTTTCCTGAAATAGAAAGTATACTAAAACATTTTAAATATTGATAAAATGAGAAAAACATTGTATACTTGACACTGTAGTTTAAGTAGGAATAGTGCCATTACATATCTAATTCTAACAAGTAGGCCTGCCTAATCTCTAACATATGAACATATTTTCCTTTCAAAAAATTGTGAATTATTCCGATTTGGCAATGCCCAGCACAAAATTCTTCTGCATGCCATCAGTATAGGCTACTCATGATTCAGAGGAAGTAGGCTATATAGCCAGCTTCTACACTAAGGTTAAAAAGGTATACAGACTAACTCCACCTCTCGCTATCTCTCCACAGGTCTTTCACTCAAAACTGAAAACATTGCTCTTTCACAAATCCTACCCTAATTCTTCCTCTTCTCCTCACATCCCTCCCCATTTCAACTCTAAACATCACCAACCTTAGCCGTCCATCTATCTACCTGCCTGACTCTCCGGACTTGACCCGCTGCCTGTCGATTTTGTTTTGATTGAGCGCCTGTGACTAAGCTGGTTCCCGCGACTTGGCTTTTGTGGGCGCTGTAGAAATCTCGAGATTACGATTACGATTAATTGTATTGTATTGTATTGTATTGTATTGTATTGTATTGTATAAAAACATTTATAAAGCGCCTCTACTAGGCTGAACCGTTCAGAGGCGCTTCCAGTGCGCAAGGCCACGAGAGAAGAAATAGGTTTTAAGAAAAGAAAATGAGGAGGAGGGATTTCCTGTCAGAAGTTGAGATCGAGTAGAAGGAGAGAGCGTATTCCAAAGAGAAGGACCAATTGATGTAAAGGAACGGGACTGAGCCATAGCCGTTCTAGTAGAAGGTACTAGAAGTTCAAATCTGTCTAAAGAGCGGCGTGGACGATGCGAGGAGGCTGAAACTGGCCTGCGAATTCCATTGGTTAGATATTTTGGGGCAAGACCCCGTTGTGCTTTAGAGACCAAAATGAGAATTTTGAACTTAATGCGCGCAGTTAGAGGAAGCCAATGGAGCTGCTCAAACATAAAAGTAGAGATAATATTATGAGAGTAGCGTGGAAGGCGTGCAATTAATCGGGCGGCCGCATTAAGGACCGACTGCAAAGGTGAGAGTCTAACCTTGGGAAGACCAATTAGAAGAGAATTACAGTAGTCAATTCTGGAGCAAATGAAAGCATGGACCAAAGTGGTAAAAACAGAAGGCGAAACAGAACATCGAATTGCCCTTAGACGCCTTAAATGAAAATATGAAGAGCGTGTAAGATTAGATATTATGGTCTTTAAATGAAAGGGAACTATCTAAAGTAACACCCAGATCACGAACAGTTGAGGAAAAGGTATAGTGAGGAAATAATTCAGACAGGAGAACAAAATCAATTTTCAATTATTACAGAGGTATTGATTTTATGCTCAAGGATGGACATGAATGGTTGTACACAGTACATATTATTATTTTTATTATTATTTATTTATTGCCAAAGAAACAAAAAGAACATGTGTACAAGTAGTAGATACAGAAACGGTCTCTGAGCAACAGGAAGCCCGGAAAAAGCTAAAAGCTTATATCAACCTGGCCCCTAAATTACATTTACATTTCAGTCAACGATACATGTCACACAGCTGTAAACAAAAAAGTTCTGTTGAGACCATATGAATTGACCAATATTATACAACAAAATAGCAACACAATCAGTACAAAATTATAAAACAAAATTAAATTGAAACACAGGTGCAGTACCTAGCCTAGTAAAAAAAGGATATATGAAAGCAAAATTAAGAAAACAAGAACCAAAACTAAAAAGAAAAGGTGCTGAGGTATGCATAACAGCAAGATAATCGGTACAAAGTTAAGCGATGAATTGTTTAGAAAGACCTGTTTAGCATTCAGTTTATTTCAGTAAAAAGCCTGATTTCACTTCCCTTTTAAATGCAGGTAAAAAAAATTCTCGTTTAAGGTCATCAGGTAGGGAATTCCATAAACGAGGACCCAGGACCTGGAGGTTATGTGCTCTGGAGGCAGTTCGTGCATAAGGGACAACATAGTTGGACGCGGTCCTGGTATTGTAAGAATGGGTTTGATCAACTGTCATAAAATAATTACAAAATTGATTAGGTAACAAGTTGTGTACAGACTTGAACATGAACACAAGTTTCGATAAATGGGATAATTCATAAATTTTTAATATTTTCAGCTTATAAAACAAGGGATTTGAATGAGAAAGGTAACTGGAACAGGTAATAATTCTTACGGCAGCTTTCTGGAGCCTTAGGATACGGTCTAAATTCCCAGTTTTATGCGGTGACGACCATACAGAGCAGCAGTATGTCAAGTGTGGCTCCAGTAAAGTGTGGTATAGTAGTTTTAATTTATCGGCATCAAGAATATGGCCAACCCTATAGAGTATGCCCACGATTTTAGATACCTTGTTTACTACCATATCTACATGTTTCTTCCATTTAAGGTCATCAGAGAACACCACTCCAAGAAATTTGATTTCATGCACTCGATTCAAAGAAACTCCGTTTATAGTAATATTAACATCAGTATCAGAAAACATTTTTCTAGTAAATACCATAAAGCAAGTTTTTTGCAGGTTCAGAGAAAGTAAGTTAGCTGCGAACCAATGACAAATTTCCTCCAGTTTACTATTTAATGATGCAGCCAAAAGGATAGGACAATGACCAGTTGCAAAGATGTTCGTATCGTCTGCAAACATGATCAAGTTCAAGTCGGTCACAGATTGTATATCATTTACATACAAAAGAAATAGGAGGGGGCCGAGAATTGAGCCCTGCGGGACGCCGCATATTATAGGTAAGAAAGATGAAGAGGTATTATTGAGAGAAACATATTGGTATCTATTAGATAGATAACTAGTGAACCACTTTAGAGGGGTACCCCGTATTCCGTAGTGTTCATGAGAAATATTCTGACAGGAATAGCGTACTTCATCATCAACCCGTGCAGCTTCTGTTGGTGGTTGATTTTAATTCTTTACCAGAACAATAATTAGACTTGAGTAAAGCAACACCGCGTTTAGATCATTTAGATCATTAGCGACGTCCTCTTCCTTCATCCAGGCCTATTACCCGGCAGACTGGTTCGACCCAAGGCACAGAAGCGCTGTGGCGGTGAACAATTTCTATTGCTGTCGTCATAGGCGCAACCACCCTATGGGACCCACGGGACGCGTCCCCTCAACTTTTGAGTGGTCCCATTGACTTTATCATTATGGTCCCCCAACTTTTAGGACGTGATTCATTTGGCCCCCCAACTTTCAGGACGTGATTGCACCTATGGCTGTCGTCGCAGATATTCGGCAATTCAACACACACTGGTATGGCTTGAGGCTGTATGTAGCATCATCCACAAACGATCAGTGGCGTCTCATATAGTTGGGTTTCGCGTGGAAACCTATTTGCCTACATATGTTGCAAATGAAGTCCGGTGTCATTTGTACTAGGAGTGTCTGACAGCTCCTTCAATGGCAGTTTAAATTTATATTGAGTTACTTATGCTTTCAGACATCGCGCAATTTGACGTATTCTAGTTTGAAGTATCAAACTCAGATTTTTACACGCCACCTGCATAGAACTGAGTAATCGTAGGCTTACTCCTGCAAGAAATCACTGATGCACTTTTTCATGATCTCTTCTCATAGCCTACACAGCGCAATTCACGCGACGTTCGACAGTGCTATACAGCATCGTCCAGTTGCTATGATGCACTAGAACAGTGCTGTCCAACCTTTTTGGCCTCACGGGCCGCAGAAGCAATAATTTTTAAGCCGAGGGTCGCAACAGTGAACTCAAAAGCAACGGCTAACAATTATTATAATTATTATCAACTAGCTGGGGTACCCGGCGTTGCCCGGGAAATTTAGGATTCGACCCACTCCCGGCCACAACCCTACCCCACCACACCAAACCCACCCCACCACACTCCGACCTCCACCGGTACGCCACCCGTGAAATTTGGGTTTTCGGAAAAATATTTCCCCTCCCATCCCCACCCCCCAAATTTCTGGCTGTCCTACGGCAAAACAACGGTCAAGGCAAAGGGATTTTATTATGGAATGCTGCTGCGCCGCCACTGTTTTACAAACTAAAATATATTTTCGCGCTTACGCCAGTTGCAGACCCTTGCTCAAACTCCATCCTTCCTATGTGAGCTTTTCACCCGGGCTTCTGTCTCTCTGGACCGCCGCTCAATGCGCTCAGCTACCCGTTGAGACTTGCTTGGTTTTTTTCGTTTGCTGTGACCATGCAACGAGCAGCATTCTTGGTAGAGGGTCGCAGTATGGACAGCACTGACTAGAAAGAGCAAAAAACTAAGATACATGACAGCACTGCATTTGAGCTAGGAAAAAACTAAGATACAGCAACCTCAAACACATACCTGGATTTTTCTCTGCATTGAACCAAGATTTGAAGTAATCCCGGATAGTGTCAGTTTCTCCTTTAGACCATCGTAAATAAGCCCTTCTCTTCCTTTTTCCCTTTTTTCGAATGACATCTCGTTCTTCTGAAGAAGGATCAGACTCCGTATCACTTAGGAAATCCTCGTCTAAAACGAAATTGAAAGAATATCTTGCAATAATTTATACACAAAAAGATTACAAGAACTGTTATATTTAAACTGAATTTGCACTTTCATCCTGGAGTAAACGCCTGCAGCGGCAAAAGCTGCTGTCATGGTGAACTCCCTTCAAGTATATTACAACGGCTATTATAGCCGCAAAGCCGAAAAAGAGTTAGTCGAGAGTTTCAAGTCTCTGATTATACTGGTCTGAGTTTAATACAATTTCATTCGAAATAATTTATTCATCCAATTATCATCTTATAAAATGCAACACAATACAATTCGTATTTGATATCACATTCCTTACAAAGCTCAGAAGCGCACACACGAATCAACGGTGTAACTACAACTGCAAACTTATTGGAGAGCAATTATGAATGACGGACTTGCTTAAGGTCCCTACACACTGTACACAGTTAGCTCCTATGAAGGAAGGGGATCGAACCCGTACTATCTGCATTACAGGCTCTAACCAATCGATCACCGTGCCTTACCAATCGACCACCTCACCTCACCTTACAGTAATCTTTTCAATGTTGCACACCATCTAAAATATGATTAGTGCCTTTTACACATTTGAGCGGTCTACATGACAAAAAGAAGTTTCTGTTTCGAGAAGTTCAGCGAATTGCTATAACTTTTGCTGTTGACATTGCTAAATGATTTCCTTTCCATGCTCATCAATATGCCTCAGTATGCTGGAGAAAGTAAATGCCACTGTGAAACTTATTTCCGTGCAGAAATATTAGATTCATTATAGTGAAAAGTAATGCCCTACACCAAGTTTTGTTATAAATAAAAGTGTATTTGCAAGTAGGCCTGCTTTTTTTATTATAGTGTGGAAAATAATACCATCACCTGGTGATGATGCTGGGTAGGGTAGAACGAAGACTAGATGAAGTTACAGTAGGTTAGGTAAGGTTGTATTAAAGCATGATATAAGTTCTTAACTAAAAAGGTAGGAAGTAAGTGGGAGATTCTCATTAGAATTACAATACTTTTTTATAAATTTTTCTAGATATTTCGTAAGTATGGACATAGATAGATATATCGATGGATGGACGGACGGACGTACTTAGGTAGGTAGGTAGGTAGGTAGGTAGGTAGGTTGATAGATAGATAGATAGATAGATAGATAGATAGATAGATAGATAGATAGATAGATAGATAGATAGATAGATAGATAGATAGATAGATAGATAGATAGATAGATAGATAGATAGATAGATAGATAGATAGATAGATAGATAGATCAGTGGTTCCCAACTTTTTTTGACCCGAGGGCCACTTTTTCTAAGTTGGAGGACACGAGGGCCACTTTTTCTTAGTTGAAGGACATTAGGGGGCCACAAGGTTAAAATTGTATTAACTAAAAGCATATAAAATTGTTATAATCAAAGCTCGAGGGTACGCGTACCCTAAAATAGAATACGTTAAAATACGTACGTACCTTTCAAAAAATAGAATACGCGTATGGTACGTACGGTACCATACATGTGCACGAAAATTTTGTTTTTGGCTTACTCGGCGACCCATAGCCAGTGGCGCGCTAGGGGGTGTAGGGAGACTAAGCCCTCCTATAAAAGGCTAAGCCCCCCTAAACAGGCCATCCCGGTTTTTTACATGCAAAACTGAAATATTGGCACGATTTTCGACCGGATGACCAAAAAAGGTCGTCAGAAATTTTGGCGGATGAAAATGAAAAATTTCCATGAGATTTCGGCCGGATGACTTTAAGAAAAGGTCGTCAGAATTTTGGCGAATGAAAATGGAAAATTTCCTCCGGAAGCCTTCAGCCCCCCAGACTCAAATCTTGGCGCCGCCACTGCCCATAGCCTACATGTACGTTACAGTACGTGTACATGCAGTCAACAGTAGGCCTATGCGTCATTTAAATCGGTATTTCCGGTGGCGTAGCAGTAAATTTAATTCGATAAATTCTTCTGTAATAATTAGGCTAATTGGATGCAACTGGTTAACCTTTTCCTTAGAGTTTGACTTTTAAGCGCTGCAGCAGAACTGAGCCGACTAACTGACATTAATTAGTAGGCCTACATTAAGTGCAATGTATGCTGGATAAACATAGATGTACAACATAGCATTGCAACAATTCACTACGTTGTGCACTTGGCTGTGATTGTTTGCTTAAATTAAGTCCAACATTCTTATAATGAACAATGACGAGGCTAACGCATTTTATTATTGTTTACGTACCCTAAAATAGGGTACGTTAAAATACGCACGTACCTTTCACAAAATAGAAAACGTACGGTACGTACCCTCGAGCTTTGGTTATAATTGATTCAAAATATAATGTTTTATGTTATTTTATCGACGTTAAAATAAAATAATCTACAATAGAATATTTAGAAAATAATAACGTGTTCTATCCTGTCAAAATTGTTAATATTTTTATATATTTTCGATAATTCTTTGAGAGATGAGGGCCATTTTCTGAGGCCTGGCGGACCATTTTCTGAGGCCTTGCGGGCCACCTTTGGCCCGCGGGCCACGGGTTGGGAACCGCTGAGATAGATAGATAGATAGATAGATAGATAGATAGATAGATAGATAGATAGATAGATAGATAGATAGATAGACGGATAGACGGATAGACGGACGGACGGACGTACGTACGGATGGATGGATGGATAGACAGACAGATAGACAGACAGATATACAGACAGATAGACAGATCGATCAATCAATTCATTTATTGAACCCAGAAAATACATTTTACAGTTGAGTAGAAAAGTTATAGAACAAATGAAACAAAGAAAATTTAATGATTATAACAGCAGATTTAAATGAGTTTAAGTGGGAACAAAGGGCACGCCTGGAGCAACAGGTCGCGCTAGTAGGGGCCCATTGAGCAAGCGAGTGACTGAGAGAAGATAGACAGACTGTCGGGAACTGGATCGGGTAATTATAGATTATGTGTGTAAAGTGTATTGATTCGGACAAGTCATTTGAATTGTGGTAGAGTGGGAGCTTTTTTGATGTCACTGGATAGTTTCTTTCACAAAAGGGGCCCTGGTACAATATGGAAAATTTACGGGTCTTGGTTGTAGCATACTGGTACATGAAGACACGGTTACTTCTAGTTAATCTAGTAGTAGTAGTTGATGAGACTGGAGTGAAGAATGACAGGAAAGCAGCAGGCAACATATTATTGGCGTTTTTTGTACATGAATTCACCAGTTTGGATAGGCCTATATCTAATTTGATCAGCATTATGAATCTCAAGGTCATCAAAAGTTGTTTAGTGTGTGATTTGTAAGCTGACTTAGCTATAATACGGATAGCTTTTTAAGGAAGTTTTAGTTTTAAGAAATGGGTAGGGTAGAACGAAGACTAGATGAAGTTACAGTAGGTTAGGTAAGGTTGTATTAAAGCATGATATAAGTTCTTAACTAAAAAGGTAGGAAGTAAGTGGGAGATTCTCATTAGAATTACAATACTTTTTTATAAATTTTTCTAGATATTTCGTAAGTATGGACATAGATAGATATATCGATGGATGGACGGACGGACGTACTTAGGTAGGTAGGTAGGTAGGTAGGTAGGTAGGTAGGTAGGTAGGTTGATAGATAGATAGATCATAGATAGATAGATAGATAGATAGATAGATAGATAGATAGATAGATAGATAGATAGATAGATAGATAGATAGATAGATAGATAGATAGATAGATAGATAGATAGATAGATAGATAGATAGATAGATAGATAGCCCTGTAAGCAAACACACAGACTGACTTCAAATCCAGAAACCTCAGCTTAGTCAAACGCAGGCTATTTGTATAAGAGCCTTGTAGCATTTGGTTACCGATAAAAGTCTAATTTAATTTTTTACTTGTTGGTCAGTGTTTAATCTAGTTCCCCTCCTCTGGGGTGAAAATCAGGTTTCTGGGGGGGGGACCAATTGAGCGTTCGAAGGACGCTCGTGAGGCGCATAGCGCCGAGACCGGGAGGAGTATGTGGAGGGGATGTGCCCCTCCCCACCAGAAACTTTTTGAATTCCCACATTGCAATGGCAGCATTTTATGGTGTCATCTTCACACACAATACCTTTACTTTTTCAGAGCTTCATCAGAATTTTTTTAAATTTCCACATTTTAATGGCAGCATTTTAAGGTGTCATCTTCACAAAATACCTCTACTTTTTTCAGAGTCTCATCAGAAATTTTTTTTTAATTTCCACATTGCAATTGCAGTATTTTAAGGTGTCATCTTCACAAAATACCTCTACATTTTCAGGGTCTCATCAGAAACGTTTTGAATTTCCACACTGCAATGGCAGCAATTTAAGGTGTCATCTTCACAAAATACCTGTACTTTTTCAGAGCCTCATCAGACACTTTTTGACTTTCCACATTGCTATGGCTGCATTTTAAGGTGTCATCTTTAAAAAAGCTGTACTTTTCCAGTGACCCATTAGAAAATTTGTGAATTTCCACATTGCAATGGCAGCATTTTATGGTGTCATCTTCACAAAATACCTGTACTTTTTCAGAGCCTCATCAGATTTTTTTAAAATTTCCACATTGCAATGGCAGCATTTAAAGATGATACAGTTAGTTTTATTAAGGTTAAGAGAGAGTTTGTTAGCTTTGAAACAGTCACTAGTCAGGGCTAGCTCCTTTTTTAAAAAGAAATAAACTGTTCACAGGAAGAAATAGATCTTAAAATGCATTCGAGTAATCTGCAAATAAGATATATCGGTTTGTGAATTAGGCAGGTCCTTAATGTAAATTAGGAATAAGAGAGGTCCTACTATGGATCCCACATACAGAATTAGGTCAGGTCTTAATAGCACAGAAGCATAGTATAGATGAATAGTCAGAATAGAATAGGCTACATGTAAAGCGTAGCATAGATCAACTGATGACAGCAGAAGAACACAACCAGAAATCCCATAGGTCATTATTAGGTCGACTAAATAAAGGGCAGAAACTCAATAAGATCATCATAGTTTAATTAACAAAGTATAGTATCGCATTCCAAAAACGAACAGAACATACAGGCAAGATCATCATTCAATAAGCAGAGGGCAGAATCAGAGCACTGCTATAATAACTATGTAAGGCATATCACAGGTCAACTGATGACAGCAGAAGAACACAACCAGAAATCCCATAGGTCATTATTAGGTCAACTACATATAGTGCAGAAACATAGTTTAATTAATACAGTATAGTATCGCATTCCAAAAACGAACAGAACATACAGGCAAGATCATCATTCAATAAGCAGAGGGCAGAATCAGAGCTGCGCCATCTATTCAATAACGCATTCATGGTGAGATAATGTTCTCACAAGGAGTCCATAAATGACTCGATATCTCTGACTAGATGGATGGATGGATGGATCGATAAATGAATTGATGGATGGATGGATGGATGGATGAGTGGATGGATGGGTGAGTGGGTTGGTCGGTTGGTGGGTGGCTGGGTAGGTGGGTTGGTAGGTAGGTAGGTAGATAGGTACTGTAGGTAAGTAGGTAGGTAGGTACTAGGTAGGTCGGTATGTATGTAGGTAGGTAGGTACTGTAGGTAAGTAGGTAGGTAGGTAGGTAGGTACTAGGTAGGTCGGTATGTATGTATGTATGTATGTATGTATGTATGTATGTATGTATGTATGTATGTATGTATGTATGTATGTATGTATGTATGTATGTATGTATGTATGTATGTATGTATGTATGTATGTATGTATGTATGTATGTAGGTACTAGGTAGGTAGGTATGTATGTAGGTAGGTAGGTAGATATGTAGGTAGGTATGTATGTAGGTAGGTAGGTAGGTGGGTAGGTAGGTAGGTTTAGGTGGGTAGGTAGGTAGGTAGGTAGGTAGGTATGGAGGTAGGCAGGCAGGCAGGCAGGCAGGTAAGTAGGTAGGTAGGTAGGTAGATATACAGACAGAGAGATGTATATAGAGGCAGGCAGACAGACAAGCAGATAGAGGGGAGATCGATCAATTACATAGGACAGTAAAATCAGTGACCATTTAAATTTAGGAACTTAGTGCGCAGTCGTTTTCAGGTCATTGCATCAGATAGAGAGACCGTGACAGAGACAAACAGGCAGACAGACAGACAGACAGACAGACAGACAGACAGAGAGACGGATAAACAGACAGAGACATAGAGAGCGTGAGAGAGGAGAGGCAATGAGGGAAATAATGAAGCTGTGCAGGGGCGGATCCAGGGGGCCAATCCGGCCATGGTCCCATTCCAAATCTCCATCGGACTTGGTCGCCCAAAAGATTTTTTCCATGAGATCGGCCATGGCCAGGAGAATAAATATATAAATGTAATTAAAATCTAAACTTCTCACACAATTGCACCCCACACTCCAGTCCCCCACCCTCCTCCACAATACGCCACCACTAACTCCGACCTCCACCGGTACGCCACCCGTGAAATTTTGGTTTTCGGGGAAAACATTTTCCCCTAAAATTTCTCCCCCCACCACCACCCCACCTTCCACCCCTCCACACCACCTCCACAACACACCACCACTAACTCTGACCTCCACCTCTGGGAGGAAGTGTCAAAATACATTCGGACATACAAACAAACGGAAGGAGAAACTTTGAGAAATATATTTAAAGATAAATATGATATCTAATATATATATATACATATATAATTATATATAATATATGCAATCTACAAAGCAACATTTGCAATGCAACTTTGTTAACCAACTGTCCACTGTCAGTGTGCGCCTTCACTTCAATCAGAGACTCAAATGTAAGCCTCTCACACAATTGTATTGTGAAATAAAAACTTTGGAAACCACTTTCACGAACAAGAATTTGATCATGCTTCTAAAAAAACCTATTGGACCCATTTGGAAGTATTTGCTCAATAAAGGACATTCCTGGCCTTATTCTACAAATCTTCTTGTGACAGTTTCAAAATCGATTGTTCTAGCAATATTATACTCAACGTCTTCAAAGGTC
This sequence comes from Lumbricus terrestris, assembly GCA_949752735.1. Lineage (NCBI taxonomy): Eukaryota > Metazoa > Annelida > Clitellata > Crassiclitellata > Lumbricidae > Lumbricus > Lumbricus terrestris. The sequence goes on along the minus strand of OX457042.1, from coordinate 2,410,149 downwards.
AACCTGACCAAATCCACAAGATGTGAATGAGACATTGTTGGCCTTCAAAAATGTTAATCTATCATTTTGTGTTTGTCAAATGATCTCTTCGCAGAAGCTACCGCTGATGGAATTGTCTAAAGTAAGCCCAAGTGTTACCTGACACACATTTGCAAAAAACTAAGAAGGATTTTTTATAAAGGCTTCTATGCTAAAAGTTCAACAGATTCAATGAGCACATCCAAAATTTGCCTTTTATAGACCTACCAATGGTAAATGTTCAATTACTGTTACAAAATTCTGACCATTAAGGACTGCAGGATAAAGCTAGAGCTTTTCCTGCCAAATGACATGTAGGCCTATGGTTAGGTTTAAAATGATTAGATTTAGATATTCCCACAAGAATTAAAGCCCTTATCCAGAGTTAAATAAAATATGCAACAAATATAAAAACTTTGATTGCAAGCTCCTCATAGTCCCTGAAAATGTACGACCAATTTTTAAATTTGTGCGTTCTTAGGAGCTTAGCCCACCAGCCATGATAAACTCTGCCCATGCCTATAGTAGTGCAATCCTTGTAGGCTATACTGCGTATACTGAATTCTTTTTAGCAATCTGATACAATCCTGTTAAAATGCGTGTAACTTACTCTTAATATTTGCACAGATACTATTTTGTTCAACTGAATAGCTTCTCTCCAGCGCTATCTTTCAAATTTTAAACCTTCAAATTTCAAAATGTTTTCGTTCTGTTATTTGAACATCTGAACACCTAGTAAAACAACATCGTTACTACATGACTTTCAGATATTGGCCCCCCGGAATTTATTAGGTCTTGCCTGATTTGTGTACCATAATTATTTTTTAACTGCAAAGTGTGTCCTGGTCAGCAATTCAAGGCCATATTAGGAAACAGGGATAAGCTGATTCCAGTGCTGAAAAGTCAGCTCATGTAATATAATTATACTCATGTCTGAAATTATTCACTATAATAACACAGCAACAGTAGAACTGAGCTGCTGAACTCGAAACATACAGATATTATTATTATTATTGTAATTATATATATATATATATTATCAGTACTGAACAAATTGAGTAATTTGGCTAAAATGGCATCTCACAAGGGCACTGTTGCAGTTTGGAAACTTAAAAAAACCTATTTTTAAGTATAGTCCACATTTATTGAGATCTTGTGGCTCGCTTGTAAGCACTGAAAAGTACAGCTATTTTGTTAATATGACACCTTAAAATGCTACCATTGCAATGTGAAAATTCAAAAAGTTTCTGATGAGGAGGGGCAAATCCCCCTCCCCATACCCCTGATGGGAAGGGGCAAATCCCCCTTCCCATACCCCTCCCCACCACTCTCGGCGCTACGCGCCTCATGATTGTCATCCAAACGGTCAATTATCTACCCCTACAGAAACCTCAATCCCCCAAGAAGAGGGGCTAAATCAATCTCTGGTTTCAGCCAAACGACTAAAAACGGTCATCAGATTTTTTAGCCAAAGATCAACGAAAAATTTTCCGGCAAAATCCAAAAATATTTCCCCCCTTCGAAAATTTCTGTATCCGCCCCTGAGGTAGGGAGGCTGGGAGGGAGAGAGGGAAAGAGAAGGAAACTGAGACATAGATATAGACAGAGAGATAGATTGACAGGCAGACAGATCGAAAGACAGACAGACAGACAGACAAATGCAACATATTATTGCCATCAACTACAAACAGACAGAAAAACAGTCATGCATATACTGACAGATAAATAGATAGTTAAATTTAATAGTAAAGGTAAATCAGTGACCATTAAAATGTCAGTATTTAATTAATGCACAGTCGTAGTACAGGTAATAGCATTACTACCACTAACAGACAGGCAGACAAACAGACAAACAGACAGACATACAGAGAGGGGAGGGGTGGGGAGGGGAGGGAAGGAGGGAGACAGCGATAGACAGGCAGACATGCGGACAGACGGACAGAGAGAAAGATACATAAACACAGATAGAGACAGATGGATGGATGGATGGATGGATGGATGGATGGATGGATGGATAGAATAGATAGATTCATAGACAGAGATATGTATATGAGTGTATATATATATATATATATATTTATATATATGAATGCATGTATGCATGTATGTATGTATGTATTAAGGTGGAGTGAAAAAACCGAATATCAGAATTCCGAAAAGTAATAGCAACCAAAAGTTGCCCAATGACATGGGGGTCAAGAAATGTGTAAAGACTAAACCTGGGGTATCAGCTTACAATCGATCGATAATCTTTTATCAGTAGTTGGAATGAGTTTTTTAAAATTAGTTCTGAAGATGATACAAGTTAGTTTTATTAAGGTTAAGAAGAGAGTTTGTTTGCTTTGAACCAGTCACTAGCCTGGGCTAGCTCCTCATTTATAAAGAAATAAGCTGGCCATAGGAAGAAATAGATTTTAAAATGCGTTAGTGTCATCTGCAAATAAGATACATCGGAGTACGGTTGATGAATTAGGCAGGTCATTTATGTATATTAGGAATAAGAGAGGTCCTAATATTGATACTCCATACAGAATTAGGTCAGGGCTTAATAGCACAGAAGCATATAGTATAGATGAATAGAATATATATGTAAAGCATAGCATAGGTCAACTGATAGCAGCAGAAGAACACAACTAGAAATCCCATAGGTCAACTAAATGTAGCGCAGAGGCTCGAAAGAGTCATAACAGTTTAACTAATACAGTTTAGTAACGCACAAAAAGAGAAACACAAAGAATATACAGGCATAATCATCACACAATAAACATAGGGCAGAGTCAGAGCACTGCTATAATAACTATGTAAGGCATATCACAGGTCAACTGATGACAGCAGAAGAACACAACCAGAAATCCCATAGGTCATTATTAGGTCAACTACATATAGTGCAGAAACATAGTTTAATTAATACAGTATAGTATCGCATTCCAAAAACGAACAGAACATACAGGCAAGATCATCATTCAATAAGCAGAGGGCAGAATCAGAGCTGCGCCATCTATTCACGCATTCATGGTGAGATAATGTTCTCACAAGGAATCCATCAATGACTCGATTTCTCTGGATAGATAGATAGATAGATAGATAGATAGATAGATAGATAGATAGATAGATAGATAGATAGATAGATAGATAGATAGATAGATAGATAGATAGATAGATAGATAGATAGATAGATAGATAGATAGATAGATAGATAGATAGATAGATAGATAGATAGATAGATAGATAGATAGATAGATAGATAGATAGATAGATAGATAGATAGATAGATAGATAGATAGATAGATAGATAGATAGATAGATAGATAGATAGATAGATAGATAGATAGATAGATAGATAGATAGATAGATAGATAGATAGATAGATAGATAGATAGATAGATAGATAGATAGATAGATAGATAGATAGATAGATAGATAGACAGACAGACAGACAGACAACAGACAGACAGACAGACAGACAGACAGACATACAGACAGACAGACAGACAGATAGATACATAGACAGACAGACAGACATCATAACCGGTTGCATTTTATGTATTCCTGGTGATTGAATCAAGCCAGACAAGAACTAACCTGTATTCGATCATGCAGGTGTCTTGACACCGATTCGGCTTTGTGATGGCACAAGACACTGGCCCTGTAAGGAAATACACAGAACAGAATGAGTATTATCAGATTGTTCATGGAGACTCAACACCCTAATATTACAGCAATAAAATCTAGCAATTAAAAAACTAAACAGCTGCCCGGTTACAGTGTCCTCTCCAGTGGCCTAGACAAGGGGGTTTCGGGGGTTAAAACCTCTCCATTGGCCTTGGTAAAATGTTTATTATGGTTTTTATCCACATAAATAAGAAAAACAAAACAATTGCTTGTAGTAACAATTGTTTTTCTTACTTTATTGCCTTTGTTACTTCATCCCATTTTTAGTTACTGTAATACTGTTGAGTTGTCAGAAATGGCATCCAGCTAGACCATAAAATCCCTAAACCCTGTCATCATAAATTCCTGGCTACGCCACTGGTCCTCTCCCACGCCAAGCCTTATGCCACTGACAGTAAACGGTTAGTGCACTCGTTTTAGCTAAGTTTATGCTGGCTAGCGATAGCATGCAATGTGAAATTAAAATATAGGCCTTACATTCGACTTCAGACTGACTTCAAATCCAGAAACATCAGCTTAGTCAAACGCAGGCTTTTTGTTAAGAGCCTTGTAGCATTTGGTTACCGATAAAAGCCTAATTTAATTTTTTACTTGTTGGTGAATGAAACCGCTGCCAAAAATTAGCAAAAATCTTTTTAGCTTTTCCAGAGGCATTGTAGAAGCCCATGCAAGGAAGCTTTTTAAGTGTCATAGTCATGGCAATATAACTAAGCCACAATAAATAATTATAGTGCCAGATGGGTTCCTTTAACGAGGTCCTTAGCACCGCAGTGACTGCCAAAGAGAGCTAGTGGCGTCGCATTTGAACCTTAATAATCTCATTCTGTGGACCCACTTATTAAAACGTAGGAAATCACCACGTAAAAATTGTTTGAATTTAAAAATGCACATTTGCATGAAAAAGGAACAATATAATATCGACGAAAATTCAAAATTTTCCAATCGTAATCTTCAGATTTCCACAATGCCAATAAAAAGAAGTCGTAGGATCCAATTTATGCACAAGCGCAATGCATAGTCTCTCTGTGAAAAAATTTAGACCTGTTGGCGCTTTTTGAGAAGTAGAAAATTGGAATACTTAAAATGATGGTAACTCACCGAGATATTTCCTGTTGCAACCTGCACGTAGTCGAAATAAATAATTCGCCTTCTCAACGAAACGAAGTCTCTCAGACTGGTGGATCTATAGCTACTAGCAACCACATTTAGGATCGACACTTCTGCGTGTCTTGCTTTGAGAGGAACCGTTTTATATCGTGATTCCTTTGCATTGAAATCTAGGCCTAATCACCTTCGCAGCAGGAGTACCTTACACCTAATACCAACAGCTGCTATTCTATCTTCCTCAGTAGCACAAAGGGATCAGTTGAAAGATCCAAACCTTCGTAAGTTCTCGCCTTCATCACTTCTAGTCTTGACGTGGCCTTCGTCGTTAGGCGCAACCCGAATTGAGCAGAGAAGAGGCTGGATTTCAACCTCCAGGGTGCATGCTTAATTCATGTTTGTTCATTGGAGCAGACATCAAACGCATCCGATAATTGGCCCACACGGACCTGTGATTAGCGAAGTCTTCTGTGATGCTGCGCAGATAGTCATGTAGACTTGTAAACGCATAACTAGCCAACAATTCACGTTTCTAAATTAATTTTAGGATGAACACGACAAAAATTTAAAATGTTTTCTTAATGGTTTAAAAATTGGGAAGTCTATTTTTCGTCTATCCAAGGACAGACAGACAGACAGTCTGTAGACACTCAGACAGACAGACACTCTGACAGTCTGTTACAGTCAGGGCCGTCTTATGGTCATTGTAGGCCCTAGGCACTTTTGCATATTAATCTATTCGTAGGCCCCTATGGCCTACGAATAGGTCTAGATTAATTCCGCACCCAGACTTTCTACGTGATCATAGACATACTTATAGGCCTATGTGTGCCAATGAACCCTCTACAGCTACCTAACACGTCAAAATTTTATTTCAAACGGAACAAGTTTGAATTTGTGAAAAACCTTGGGGTGGCAACCACCACTTGGTAGCCCAAGGGTTAATACCTTACTATACCTTACCTTATACCTTACTTAGTGGGCAACAACGGTTGCATTTTTTCCATAGCATTTAAAACTAACTTAAGTCATTGCTGTACCTACGTTGCTATCAGAGGCGGATCCAGGGGAGCCAATCGGTCATGGCCCCATTCCAAAACTCCATGAGACTTGTGTCCCATCCATGGGCGCCCACATGATTTTTTTGCAGGGGTCAGTCATATATCAGGAGAATTAATATATACATGTAAATGTAATTAAGATCTAAGCCTCTCACACAATTACCTTGTCTTAATATGATACAACGAAAAGAAACAATCTTTCAACAGTATCCGACTATGATATATGGCATGCAATGTATGTCTATTCGTGTATATATTCATAGTAAAATGTTAAAATATTAAGACTAACAACACTTACAACTAGTTCTAAAATTAACTATTAATCAGGGGCGAATCCGGGGGGGCAATCCGGCCATGACGCACAATTGAAATTTTAACAGAACTTGGCCCCCTCTCATTACTCAATGTGTCGTATGATAGAAGGTTTTGGCACCACATCTGCATATACTTCTTCAGCAATTAAAGCTTTGAATTCATGTCCTGCTGATGCTCTTCCAACAGTGCAGTACATACCATGTTGAATAAATTTGCAACACTTCCAGTTTGTAGTGCTAGAGCCGAAAGAGTTTTCTCGAAAGTACAGCAAACGTTAACTAATAACTACTATCCGGAACACAATGACAGAAGACCGACTTAATGTTCTACTGATGTTGCAGAGTGTAGACTCATTGTGAAATAATATCAGATAACAAGTCCATATATCCAGTTATTTTTCAAAATAGACATCTCCATGGAGGGCACAATTTTTCCAAAAGAAATAACTTTTTCCCCAGAAAATTTTGACAAAATGATAATAAATTTTAATTACTGTTTAACATGAATTGTTATAATATACCATGATGTTATTTACTAAAGTAATCATGGTTATGATATTATTATTATTATTATTCACTATCAAATAATTGTATGACACTATTATTTTACAAAAAAAATTAACCACTTTAGTACAACCAAGCAAACATAATTTTGTAGGCAACTTAAAAGAAGCGTAGTAGATCAAAATCTTGTGAACCAAACTGCAGCTTGCAATTGGTTGGTTAATAAAGAATATTCTATTCTATTGAAAATCAATAAAGCATTCACATACATTTGGAAAAGCCAGTTCTCTGCCAGAAGGACTCTTCTTGTCAGTGTCGGCTACATGCTGATAGGCACCCCATGCGCTGGGTTCTAGGTAGCGCTACCCTTTTTTCTAGGAACATTTATCCTGGGACTTTTTGTCCGGTGACATTTTATCCGGGACATTTTTTCCGGGGATATTTTATCCGGGAACTTTTTGTACAGGGACACTTTTGGACATTTTGTCCGAGGACTTTTTTCCGGGACATTTTGTCCATGGACATTTGCCCCATGTCACCGGACAAAAAATCCCAGGATAAATGTTCCTATAGAAAAAAGGGTAGCGCTACAAAATTAGGCCTAATATCCCCATTAGACTTGTATTTCAGATTAAATATTCGGGCATCTTGAATGACCATCTCGATAATTGGCATTCTCACAATAGTCAAAAATAGGGTTGCTAAATCATTAGGAATAATGAAAAGGCTTAACATATATTATCCTTGTCTCTACACTTGACCCTCATCCTACCAAGTGGAATCCATTCGGACCCAAGCACATAAACTGCTGTGCAACTTTTTGTGCTATAAGTTACTAAAAGTTAGCATTTCGTGAATTTGTTTATAAGTTTGTTCTACATGATTTGATGTAGCTATTTTTTTTTTAAAGTTATTTTGAATTTCAATATACTTATTTCTATTGGGGTAACCTAACGTAAAAAAAACTTACGTATCACTATGAGCCTTTTTAGCCAATGTAGCCTACAGCCGGATTTCGGCAACTTTGCATTACAAGATTTGGGTTCTAGGACGTTTTCACATATCCAATGACAATTCGTCAAGGGAGTGCTATGTATGTATGTACCTATATACAATGTATATAGGTACATACATACATATGTATGCATGCATGTATATTATACATACATGCATACATACACACAAACATACACACAAGCATTGTCAAACACACATACAGACATACATGCATACATGTATATGCATGTATGCAGAGCCGTTTTAACGCCTAGGCACGCGAGGCACATGCCTAGGGCCCCACGCAACAGGGGGGCCCCCGCGCAGGGCCGTGTTTAAGGTACTTCGAGTGTCGGTGCAAAGTGTTGCCGCAGGGGCATAGTGTCGCTCGAGCGGCCGTTTGTTTTTCAAAAGCTACGGCCCCGTGTAATAAGTATAATTATAATCACAAAGAAATTTATATCATCCTATAGGGTTTTATGGTAGCTACACTTTTAATTAATGTTTCCTTACACTTACTGATTTTACAAAAGGTTTGGGCCTAAGTAACACAGACTCGCTGCACTAGCATAGGACATTTGGCCAATTATATAGCAACAAAGCTCTCGGCTCAAGGGCATTCGGTGCACCGCACCGAATGGACCTATGTTAAACGCGCCCCTGCCCCCGCGGCGACCCAAACATACTATATCGCATAACAAATTAGCAACATGTTTTACGAAGTTTGACGTATGTTAAACTTACATTTATTTTACACTGCGTACCACAAAGCTTGCTGTGCTAGCTCTACGTGTCAGCAGCATACTAGCCTATAGCCTATTATGGAAAAAAATTACACACATGCACATAGAAGGCATGAATGCAAAACTCTATATTCTGAGACTGAAAGATTGAGGCCGAAATCGTGTTACGTTCAGTGTTTGATCTAGGCATCTTCCTGGGGGAGCTCCACCTAGAAGTGACTTCCCTAACAATTGATCAAACAATAATAATTTATAGTTGCTGTTTGCATTATTGTAATACCTGAGCTCAAATAATATAGGCTACCGTGATATTTTTTTACTATCATGTGATTATAATGATAAAATCTACTAATATAGTATATGACACTATTACATTACAATGAGAATAGTTTACTGTTAATATTTTTACAAAGACTATTTTTTACAACTAACACTTAGAAAAATAGCATTGATCCTTATAGTCTACTACTCTTCTACATGGCTTCCCGATTTTGGTAGTTCTTCCTTGGTTTGTGTAACATTTGTAACAATTTTGATAGGCCTAACTGTGTCCTGGTCAGCAATGCTATGGACCTTTTTGAGCAACGAGAATAAAATAATTCTAGTTCAAGGAAGTCGGGCTTGGACTATACACTTGTCTGCAGTTATTCATTATACCGTACTACAATGGTAGTGGTCCAGAGGAGGCAGAACTGAGCTGCAAAACTTGATACGCAAAGAAATTATTATGGTAATAATAATAATATTATACTAATGAAAATTTTCAACCACTCTTTTTATTAGCATTGAAATAATACAGTAATTTTGTTAAGACTGCAGCTGAGCTTACAATATGCTACCATTACATTGTGGAAACTGATAAAGAAATAATTGTGGTTGTAAGAATATTTATTGAAGTCTTAGACTATTCAGGTCAGCACTGCAGTAGTCGAGGAATTTTGATAAAATGTCTGCCTAAATTTGCCATTGCAATGTAAAAATTCAAAATGGTGGGGAGGGGTACATTCCCTCCCCTTGCCCCTCCCCACTCGGCGCCACGCGTCTCAGTGACCGACCGGCAAATACTCCTTATCAAGTTATCCGTCCTCCAGAAACCTTGATTTCCCTCAAAAAGAGGGGGACTAGATGAGACTCATATGGTTATAAAATTATACGCTTAGAATTAGACCTATAGAATTAGAATTAGTGTTTGTGCCTAGGGCCCCAAAATTCCTTAAAATGGCCCTGCATGTGTGTATATTATACATACATCCACACATACACACAAACATACACACAAGCATTGTCAAACATACATACAAACATACATGCATACATTCATATATCACCAACGTATGCACATAAAAGTAGGGGCGGTGTTTGGTTTCCGTTTTGAGGGACTGAAAAGCTGGTCGAGAACGAGCGGCGCCGAAAATATTTTCTCTTGTCGGCTCGAAAAGTTGATGACCTTTCTTTTTTTAGTCGTCAAGTTAAAATCTCACAAAAATGACTATGTATTTCCCGGTCGAAAAAGTTGATGACCTTTTTTGGAGGGCTAAGACCGAAAAACGATACCATTTACACGGTCAAAAAATGACTATTGGTCTTCTTGGAGGCTAGCCCCTGATAAACTCCGCCCATGAATAAAAGCAAAACTACACGCATGCATACATGCATACTGAACACTTAAATATATCCAGACACGCATACATAAAAATATGCAACACATGCAAGTATACGTACAAGTATACAAACATACATACGAACTTACATACATTCATACACGATTACACACATGTTTGACAATTGTTTGTACATCATGATGTATAAATATATATTGATGTGTGTATCTATGTATGAATGTATGTATGTATGCATGTATGCATGTATGCATGTATGAATGTATGCATGTATGCATGTATGCATGTATGCATGTATGCATGTATGCATGTATGCATGTATGCATGTATGCATGCATGTATGCATGTATGCATGTATGCATGTATGCATGTATGCATGTATGCATGTATGCATGTATGTATGTATGTATGTATGTATGTATGTATGTATGTAAGTATGTATGTATGTATGTATGTATGTATGTATGCATGTCTCAAACCCTCTCCTGCCCTGCGCTACGCGCCTGGGTTAATAAGTCCACCGCACTTTCGTTTGTATCTCCCAAACTTCCTTGATTCCCTCCCACACAGTATGGTACAAGATTAAGCACTGCGCCTCTGTCTCTACGTCATTACACACGTACATCCTGCACGCGCGCGTTCACACACACACACACACGCACATCTCTGCTGAAGCATGAGGGGTTGCATAGTTACAGTCCAGATCTCCCTCTGGGGCTACAGGTCAATCGGATAAACAATATCCAGGCAGCGGGGGTCAAACGAAACCGTACAAGCCTCATTAATTATCAACGGTGGTCAGATGCTACGACCCTGCACCCAAATAAACCAGTCACCTCAACGACACATGTAATCGGCCCAGTTGTCTGCAATGGGCTCACACAGGGCTACGTCTGCTTCCTGGGGTTCTTACTGAAACACTTTTTATTAAACTCAAAACTTTCCGTTTTGTCGTGCTGAAGTCGGGAGCGCTTCTGAGCAGTCCCGTTGAAGAAGCGCTATATAAATTCTTGAATGAATGAATGAATGAATAAATAAATGAATTAATTAATAGTGGGCTCATAATAAGGGTTGTAAAATAATGTAGTTTAAGGGTTGTAAAATAATGTAGTTCAATAGCAAACGATTACAATCAAAGCTGCAAATGCTGCTATAGGTTTAGTGACTAATTGCCTTTCTATCTTAACTTTTTTAAAGCTGTTCATTTGGAAACAAAGTATTTGAAATACTACCTGAGATACATTGAAGTAGGTCTAGTTAGTTTCCATGTATTTGTATTTCAACCACGTAATAAATTGTGTGTTCTATATGTTATATGAGATGCTTTCACAGTGTTTTGTCTTTGACGGGTTCTTTTAAATTATTGACACAACAGTCAGTGATACAGGTTGCCTCCCGAAATAATTTGATTATTCCCTGCTTTCCTTCCACCACCTTCAATTTCTTCCAGAAAAGCGTGATTCGCTCAAATACCCCTCTTTCCAATTTCGTGTCTTCACTCTGCTTTTACCCAACTAATTATTTCTAGTCTGTTTAAAAGATACTAGGACCCTTCACTTTGATATGACCACATTAATACTTTGGCAATGCCTTACACAGTCCTCACCACCATCCTAAATACCGTCAGAACGCAATGATGACGATCATTGTAGCTACAAAATGATGATGATGTCGACGATTATGATGATGTTGATGATGACGATGATGGTATTGTTGTTGCAGTTATTGTTGTTGTTGTTGCTGGTGGTGGTGGTGGTGGTGGAGGTGGTGGTGGTGTTGGTGGAGGTGTTGGTGGAGGTTGTGGTGGTGGTAGATGTGGTGGAGGTGACAATAATGATGATGTTGATGGATGATTTTAGGACATGATGATGATACTGATGATGATGCCGATGATGTTCTTTTGATGGTGGTGACGAAAATTATGATGGTGAGAATGACGATAACGACGACGACGGCTCTTATGGTGATAATTTTGACAACGATGACGACAATCATGATGATGGTGATGATGATGATAATGATGATAACGATGATGATTATGATGAAGACGACGAAGACGACGAAGACGACGACGATGATGAAGATGATGATAATGATGATTGTGATTATGACGACTATGGTGATGATGATGATGATGATGATGATGATGATGATGATGATGATGATGATGATGATGATGATGATGATGATGATGATGATGATGATGATGATGGTGATGATGACTATGTGGTGGTGATGATGATGACGATGATGATGACGACGACGATGATGATGGTGATGATGATAATGATGATGATGGAAGAGCGGACAATGATGATGCTGTTGCTGATGATGGATGATTGAGGAGATGAAAAGGATACTGATGATGATGCCGATGGTAAAGATGACGATAACGACGACTTTTGTGGGGGCTACGTTTTATCCGGACACAATGTACATTGTCTTGATATGATACAACGAATAGAAACAATTTTTCAAAAGTATCCGACTATGATTTATGGCGTGCAATGTATGTCTATTCGTGTATATATTCATAGTGAAAGGTTAAAATATTAAGACTAACAACACTTACAACTAGTCCTAAACAAATAACTATTAACCCTCAGGGTATACCAAGCTTTTTTGTACAATGGACAACCAAGGGGGTGGTTGACACCCCTGGATTTTGGGATTGGTTTGAGATATCATTACTTGCAATACACCGATGGATAGAGCATTCATTTCTGCACAAAATGATTTATTTAGGTTTTAAAATAGATGCATCGACCTCGAAATTATACAATTTTTACCTGGGGACCCTTTGATTCCACAAACGTGCACGTACTTATGCATGAACAGAATATTAGATTCTGTGTGCTTTGAACATTTGTGTTGACAATTATATATGTATTTTTGTATGTATGTATGTATGTATGTATGTATGTATGTATGTATGTATGTATGTATGTATGTATGTATGTATGTATGTATGTATGTATGTATGTATGTATGTATGTATGTATGTATGTATGTATGTATGTATGTATGTATGTATGTATGTATATATGTATGTATGTGTATACACATGTATGTATGTATATATGTATGTATGTATGCATGTATGTTTGTAAATATATATACATATAAATGTATGTACGAAGGCATGCATGCATGCATAATAAAATATATGTAATTATGTATGTAAGTATATTTATATGCATGCATGCATGTATGCATAAATGTATGCATGTATGTATGCATGTATGTAGCTGTTAAGACATAAGTCATCATTTCATAACCAGAAAAGTCAGAAGCTGCAAAACTAAACTTACCTTTTTTGTATTTTGACGACGATACTGAAGATGAAGATGATGATGAAAATAAATATTACGGTGATGGGGAATATTAAGCTCATAAAGGGGATGATGATGGAGCTGCTGATGAGGACGATAATGATGATGATCATGATAACAAAAAAAGCTTGGTAGACTGAGGGTTAATAGTTATTTGTTTAGGACTAGTTGTAAGTGTTGTTAGTCCTAATATTAACCTTTCACTATGAATATATACTATATAGCCTACACGAATAGATGATTATGGCGATGAAGACGAAGATTACGATACTGATTATACTTATATCATTTTGACGATGATACTGAAGATGAAGATGATGACGATGATGAAGATGATGATGATGATGTTGACGATGATGATTATGATGATGATGATGATGATGATGATAGCAACGACATCGATACCCAAACCTTTCACTGTTCGACGTAGCGTGATTTGGCGATTGTCGCCAGACGGTGGTTGGTTGTCTCACGAAATCTTGGTTTCAAGAGGCGAGGGGAGGGTGTAAATTAGGCACCATTATTGGGAGATGCTCCACGAGAAGATATAAGAAAAATATTTGATTGTAAAAGAATTTGCCAACAGTTTTAGTAAGAAGGTGCGAATAAGTAAGTCAGAAAGACCCTCTTGTCTAGTCGCATCTGAAATTACATAATTATGCTGGGCATGTAACTGCATGCGTCTGAATAGGAGCATCTAGCCGTAGCAGTTTATAATGACAAGGATGCGCAAAATAAAAATGTCGCAGCAGACGATAGTCTATCTATATAAATAAAAAGAAGATTATGTTTGTCTGTCTGTCTGTGTGTCTGTCTGTGTGTCTGTGTGTCTGTCTGTCTGTCTGTTTGACCGGGATGCATTTCCACAGTTTTTTTTAGCTTTTCACTCCAAACCTTAACTACTGTGTAGGTCTCGGCATGAGACACCCCAACGAGAGGTTGGCGATTCTCTACCACCATGGGGGCCAGGGTGTGGGCGAAACCCCCAAAATTTCACTTTTTTGGCAATTCCTCTGAAACTTTGTACCTAGACAGAGGACCATCAGAGTCACCTGGTGTAGTGGTTGGCGAAACTCTACCACCATGGGGCCACGGTGGGGGTTGCGAAAACTATAATTTTTGCTATAAATTTCCTTTCTTTTCCCATTTCTTTTTAGTTTCGGGTCTTGTTTTCTTAATTCCGTTTTCATATCTCCTTTTTACTAGGCTAGGTATTGCACCCGTGTTTCAATTTAAAAAAAATTATTTTGTACTGATTATGTTCCTATTTTGCTGTACAATATTGGCCAGTGCTAACATTCCTATGGTCTCAACAGAACATTTTTGCTTACAACTGTGTGACATGGATCGTTGACTGTAATTTAGGAGCCAGGTTGATATAAGCTCTTAGCTTTTCCCGGGCTTCCTGTTGCTCAGAGACCATTTCTGTGTATCTACTACTTGTACACATGTTCTTTTTGTTTCTTTGGCAATAAATAAATACATGTTGGAGGTTCTTCACTGGCTCCCGATTTGCCAGCGTATTGAGTTCAGGTAGTTGCATTGGTATGGCGATGTTGTCAGGGCCTCGCGACCCTCGCCCCAATTTACCTCCGAGAGCTATGCTGCCTGACATTGGTATCAAAGGACGTCGTCCGCTACGCTCTGCTGATAAGGGAGTCCTCTTATTTCCTTTTGCTCGTACTGCTACTTTGAAGAATCGAGCTTTTCTGTGGTTGGTCCAGTGGTCTGGAATGGCCTTCATTTTGAGCTACGCCTACACTCTGAAAATCTACCAGGATTCTTCCTTAAAAAACTTAAAACTGATCTTTTTCGGCGCGCTGGAGTTAGGAGCGCCTCTGAGTAGTTTTTGCTTGAAAGAGGGCTATATAAATTATCGAATGAACACTGACCGCCACGGAAAGTTTTTGCTTGAAAGAGGGCTATATAAATTTTCGAATGAACACTGACCGCCACGGATATTTCCCCGCTACGCCAAGACATATATGAGCAAAATTTTAAACACACGAAATTCACGAGAAATATAATGTTTAACTTTTATTTTCAACCCGGCTCCGCCGTATTACATACCCCAACCGTACCCACCTCACTCCACTTTTACCCACACAAATCCTGGTCCACCACACCCAAAACTCCATCCTATGCTGCATCCCAACCCAAATTGGGAAATTTTCAACATACGGAGTTTATGGAAAAAATACTGTTTTACTTTGTTTTCAACTCGGCTCCATCGCAACCCCACTCCAGCCCAATCCCACCAAGCACCACCTAATTCCTTTCCATACCCCGCTCCGGCGCGCCACCCACCCTAAGTCCCCGACATCCACCACCCCATTGATAATTAGCGATGCAACTCATGCTATCCAGATGTCCAGTTACGGGTATTCACCCCACCCCTCCACAGCCCTCTCCCTTCTTGCAACCCAACCTAGGCGGGTCTTTGTCTAGCTGGAAGGATTGAGGTGAACAGGTGCGATAAGCTTGCGTGGCGGCTGTGGGCTGGGCGAGGGTGGGTATCCTCGGCGGTTTTTATCATTGTTCATTGGAACCCAGAAATTAACTGTGGGTGTGCATGCTGGACTAACAAACATACATGGACGCATGCATACATGCATGTGCATGCCTACCATCATACATACATTTATATATATATACATGCTTAGACCTACTTACATACCAGTGATTCTCAACCTTTTTGACTTTAGGGTCACTTTGTTGTTGTTCGATGGATGTGAGGGCTACTTTTTCTTAGTTAGAGGACATAAGGGCATTAAGAGGCCACAAGGTTAAAATTTAATTAACCAAGAGCATATAAAATCGTCAAAATTGAATAAGAAATAGAATGATTGATGCTATTTATAAACATCCAAATTAAATAATTGGTAAAAGAGAATAATTTTGTATTTTATCCTTCCAAACTGTCAGAATATTGTAAGTAATTAGGATGCGATGCTCTGAAGTCTTACTACTTAAACCATGAGTATCAGCATTGAAAACTGAGCCATTATATTAAGATGACAGCCTGAATTCTTACAATTACAATTTTTATGGGAATTTTTTTTAAAAGTGTTTTTGATGATGATGATGATGATGATGATGATGATGATGATGATGATGATGATGATGATGATGATGATGATGATGAAAGAAGTTTTGGCACTGTTGGTGGGAACATCGAACACAAGTTGTGAACCACTATCAAATTCAGTTCAAAACAGTTATTTGAGATATGACTTGATGAAATCACGTTTTTGTTATTTTTTGTTACGTTACGTTTTTTAATCGTCAAAAACGGTTGGTAGCCTCACTAAAAGTGGTATAACTTTTGTTGTGTTAGAAATATTTTGATGAAATCTGGCCAACATGTGTAAATATGAAGTGTCTTTAAACCTGTAAAGATTCATTTTGAAATTCTTACTTCTGGCCATGAAATTAGCAAAACGCCTTTAAAAAATTGCGTTTCGTTTTTGAATCGTCAAAAAACGGTGAGTGGCCTCACTGAAAGTGATATAACTTTTGTTCTGTTTGAAATATTTTGTTGGAATGTGACCATTGCACGTAAATATGAATTGCCTTTAAGACTGCAAAGTTTCATTTTAAAATTCGCAAGTTTGGCCAAGATATAGGCCAAAAACTGTAGGGGATTACTTTTTTGGTGCACCCTGTATACCTATATACTTATTGGCCTATATATACCTTTATTCATACATATATACCTATATAATATATATATATATATACCTGTATATACCTATGAATACACTGTGTCCGGAAAAAAGGGACCCATTTTGTAAACATGAAAATAAATAGTAAACATTCATCAATTTTCACAATTCAAACAGCATTTTAATCCTGACATATTTATCTAATATTGGTGAAAATACAAAAGTCCCAGTCACAATGATGACGTCAAAATGACGTCATTTGCATCAAAGTTCATTTAGCCGGCCAGTATGCATGGTTTCGGCTGGTATATTGGCCCTTGGTAAAACGGAAATTCATTTAATTGAACCAGGAGTGAAAATAAATGCAGCTCATTACAGGAATTGTCTGCTCCATATAAAATTGATGCCTAATATCCGGGAATACTCGGATTTATAAACAATTCAAAAAGATGATAATTAATCCAGCTCACTGAGCTCGTTAAACTGTTGACTAAGGAGACTCTAGATTTCATTCCACCTATAATCTTTTACCGCCAAACGGCCCGAACTTAAAACCAGTTGATTATAAAATTTGGAGACTATTGCAGGAGATAATGTGCATGACAAGAAAAAGAGACATTGAAGAACTTCGTGAGCGAATTGTTAATGACTGCATGGAAGAATTTTGATAAGCTGGTTAATTATTGATGCTGCTGTTGGCTATTAGCGCGACCATTGTGGAGCTTGCATTGAGGCCGAAGGTGGACACTTTGAGCACAAATTGCAGTATGATATAATTCAGATATAAAAATAAAAGTAAACTAACATTTATTATTGATAAATAACATCTTAAAAAAATTGAAATGTTGGCTAATTTTGTGCACTTATCTCTTAAATTTGAATTTTTATGCAAATGACGTCATTATGACGTCATTATTGAGACTGGAACTTTTATATTTTCACAATTGTTGGACACATATGTTAGGATAAAAAGGGTGTATGAATTGTAAAAATCGGTCAATATTTACTATTTATTTTCATATTTACAAAATGGGTCCCTTTTTTCCGGACACAGTGTATATGCCTATATATACCTATATAGTATATACCTATATAATTATATTCCTATATATACCTATAAAACTATATATACATAAACCTATATACCTATGTAACTATATACATATGTGTGTGTATATATATATATATACGTACCCATATATTTATATATATAACTACCTATATATTTGTATATATACCTACATGTCTATATAATTCATATAATTCTTATATACCTGTATATATTCCTATATATACCTATATAACTATATATACCTCTATATACCCATGTAACTATGTACCTATGCATATATACATACCCATTTATCTATATATATATATTTATATTTTTATACCATTAGACCTATACATATCTATACATATCTATATATATCCATATATACCTATATAATTAAATATAATTCTTTTATACCTATATATTATATCCGTATATACCTATTTTTTGTAGCCAGGGCATAGCCAGGGCAGTCCCACAAGTAACCAGGGCAGAGGGCGACAGCGGCGGTGCCAGGTTTTCAGTTTTGGGGGGCTGAACTCCCCGCGGAAAATTTTCCATTTCCTGCCGCCAAAATTTCTGACTACCTTTTTTCTTCTTTTTAGTCATTCGGCCGAAATATCCTGCATATAGTTTTCAGTTTTTAGGGGGGGCTGGGCTACTGGAGGGCGAGTCTAGTGCTCGGTAGTACAGGCTTGCATAGTCCATAATTTTGCGCTACTGTGCTTGCCATAATATTAATCTTCTTATACTATTAGGGTTGGCTGATTAGAGGATCAGATGGGCAAAGCCATAAACCGAACACTTTTTGACATTTAGAAAGCAAATCTTATAAATCTTATACAGGGTGGGCCATTAGGTTTTTTCAAATATCTTGGCCAGAAGTGTTTTTTAATAAAATTTTACAAGCCTAAAGACAATTCATATTTATGCACAGTGGCCAGATTTCACCACAATATTTCAAACAGAACCAAAGTTACATCATTTTTAGTGAGACCGTCACTGCTTATCACAGTAAGTGCGATTATAGCTTTATCTCCAACACCTTGCTCATGAAATGTATTAATACAAATTTTTGTCAGCCATTGACACATTGGGCGTTTTAATTTAATAGAATTTTCGAATTGATTATTTTAATAAAAAAATTATTAAACTGAAAAATTATTTTATAATTTACCAACTTGGCAGTCATCTTACTAAATGATGCCACAGCGACGTGCAGCTATGCTGGTAGGCATACCTGTTTCTTTTCTAAATAATAATAAAGCCTTTCTGTCAATAACAGGTTTATTTTGCACCAATGATTTGAGATGTTACTTAATAAAATCGTGTTTGTTACTTTTTAACTGTGTCATGTTTTTCAATCGTCTAAAAAAGTAGGTGGTCTCGCTAAAAGTGATACAACTTTTGTTCTGTTATAAATATTTTAACGAAACCTGGACATCATGTGTAAATATGAATTAGCTTTAAGTCTGTAAAATTTCATTTTAAAATTCCTAATTTTGGCCAAGGTATTGGTAAGAAACCAAGGGATCTTCTTTATGGCACACACTGTACTAATCTCTCTGACTTAATTTTAGTCAAGCACTGCAAATCTTCTTTCGAGTAGCATTTCGAAAGCAACAAGTTCAGCAAATAAAGTTACTGAGTCAGGCATATAGGTCTATTGTTGACGCAAATGCTTGCGCTTCATTTGAAAAGCAATAAATCGACAGTTGGGCATAGGCCCTATATGCTGTTATATTGTACAGTTGTATACACACTGTGGGTAAACAGCTACAGAATTGTTTCCTTGAATTTGTCTGGAACTTGCCTCATAAACACAAGAGACGTAGCCTATTTTAAAATTCATTCCATAACTTTGGCCCTACCAGAATTTTGCCCAGCCAAAGCTTTTTCCCTACCAAAATGCTGCCCTGTCAGAATTTTGCCCTGTCGAAATTTTTGCCCTGCCAGAATTTTTCTCTTCCATAACTTTTGCCCTTCCAGAATTCTGCCCTGCCAGAACTTTTGCCCTGCCAGAGAGCGGACGGACGGATGTGAGTGGTAAGAAACAATATGCCCCGAACAAATTCTGACATGGTAAAATTTCTGGCAGGGCAACAACCAGGGCAACGACCAGGGCAAAGGCTTTTTTACCAGGGCATTTGCCCTGCCATGCCCTGGCGTAGCGCCGCCACTGAGTT